>JAUCBJ010001740.1:0-11204 GCA_032718475.1 Nemertoderma westbladi
GAGCAGGGGGGAGAGTATCCACTGGACGAAGGCCATAGTAGTGTACTAATCATATACATATATATTGTCCTGCTACCGGTCGGTTGTCCAGTTTACTCAGTCATTAGTGCAGTGCAGTTAGGTGACATTTCGCACGGTCACTGCCATTACCGGTATCTATACTGTCTGAATTTGCTATCTTATACTCTGGCAATCTGTCTTGCTGTCATATTATATATTACCGTTAAGAATATCAGAACAACAACTAACTATTATTTTCCTTCACAACAACGCTGTGACGCGTAGCGAAACAAAACTGGTCGGGATCCACTGATCCCGTCACATGCCACATAATATTGCATTATGAGTCACTACTATATTACTATACAGTAGGCATATTACCATATTTAATAGTAACAATATTAAATAGTAGAACTTCGTATAATTATATTATTAAACTTCCTTCCAATATAATGTATTGATCAGAGGATTAGCAATGAGGAGCTTCGTGCTCATGTTCGAGCGGAGGTCGCTCGCTATGGGGGAGGATGGGATATCTGTGGCTGTGACGGTGGATGAAATGGGTCAACGGGTCTTTGAGCCGCCGAAGTTCCATATAACGAGTGTGTCTCCAACACAACAGTTTGGTTTCAGGCAGTGGGCAGGTATGCAAATGCAATTTAAAATGTGAATACCATTCACATTTGCCGGGTACTGGACCGGAGCCGGGTAAGGAAGATTGTGCCCAGAGCCCGGACTGGGTATGTCTGTATGTAAATTGGCCCTTATGTCATGCAAAGCAAACTGTCAAGTACTGAAGTAGGTACTGTACAGACAGCCAGCCCAGCAGACATAGGTTAGTTTCAAGTTAGGTACTGTAACTTACTAACTAAGGTACACCAGTGCGGTGCTGTCCTACTGCCAGACTGCAGCTGTCTGACTGCTGTAAACTCTTAAACAGTTAGGGGCCTACTGCATTTTATTGCATACCACTGTACCAGCATACACGGTAACGGTACCGGGTACAGTACTGCAGTACTACATACACTGCATACATCTGTACACACTGACATATTTCACGATTTCTTCATTTTTGCTTTGCAGGACATGTAATTTTTTACTGGAGCTCCGGCAACTATTTTACCAGGGCCGGTCTGGAGCCGGACAGGGCAAACCTGGCCCGGAGCCGGTGCTCCGGTTGAACAATAAAAGGGACACATTTCGTAGTAGCCCCCCCCCCCCTGTTTTGCAATAACAGCACTGTCTCCATCACTCAAAAGTTCTGTATAACGAAGATTGTGGCGTTCCACTGAGCGAGACCATAAAACAGAAGCTGCAAATGTCTCCATAGCACCACTACTACCCCGGAAATTAGCACCACATTTATGGCTTGGTACATGGGTCAGTTTGCTATATTTGTGGCAAATATTGCAATATTTCGAAACCACCATTATGTCCAACACTGCACCTGACGTGGCAGACATAATATAGGCCACATAATAGAGAGATGTGTCTACGCTTTTGCCATGTGGCATCAAAAGTAACTGGTATATTGTAGACTTTATCAGGACCTTGGTCCGGATCATCCAATGCTAGATTTTCCCATAATTTTTTGGCTTCATTTTGGGAGTTTCCAAGAGATAGTTTTATGACAGCTGTACTTATTGTTGAAACATATACCATCCAACGACTTTTTGTGACTGGCATATGAATTCCAAATACCTCAGAGAACAGTTTTGCGCCGTTTTGATTTTCACCCATAATCTAAAAAGCCAAAACAGCATGTAGATTAATTTTCCATGCGCCATATTTATAGAATTCACAGTGTACATTTGAGAATTTGTGTTGGAATTCGCAGGTATCACAGAACAGCTTCAGGCTGAAATACTGTCCCAAGGTTTATATATGGAACAATAGAAAACTCACCCTTGCAATGGTGGGCATGGATTTTCGTTATGCAATCGTACATGTTCGTGGGGCCTTTGCGCAGCACGAGGCTCAGTTATGAGATACAAATTAAAATTGAGACCACGAAATCTGTATTTAAGAAATTAACCAAACCGCAAATAAATCATAAGAGGGGAAAGTTGCTCGCTTTCAACCCCCTACCCCCCCCCCCCCCCCCCCCCCCCCCCTTAATCTGCACCCCAACCCAAAGGAAGGCACACAGAGGATTGTTCACAGGCAGGTATTAACAGAAAATTTGTGTTTTAAAAATAATATATGTATTTTAGGCGTGAAGGCAACCCAATTTATAAGAAATATTACTAGAAAGCCAGCAAGCTGGCTTTAAACGAACCTGCCCCTTAAACCAGTACCGCAGTACCCTGAGTGAGCGAAAATGAAAACACGATAATTGCCTTCAACTCAACGATAGAAACACCAGCTGCTGGTACTAATGTGGGCCTAGTAAGTTTTTATTATAGTACGTTTCAGAGAATGGCTGCTCATAGGCAGATCGTCGATCTGCGCACTCTGACTCAGCGGAGGACGTTGATGGAGGGAAGGATCCTCGAAGCAAGGATCATGCACATAGTAACACCGGCGAAGAGATTTAACATTACAACCACCAAGGAGGGAGGATATTCCAAAAAGCCAAAAAGTTGGGATATTCTCGCTTCTTGAACTAACTGGGTTCCAGCCGAAAACAATCCATTTCCAGAGATAAAATCCTGAAGATGGACAGAATTTCGGTTAACACTATTGCTATAGACCCAGGGCGATGTAGGTGATTGATGCAGACTTGCATTAAAGTCTCCCAGGAATGTTAAGAATGCATGCTGATCCTCTCCATCAGTAGCTGCTTGTAGATTGTGGTAGAAATTTTCCACCTCCTCTACAGGGGCAACACTAGTTGGAGAGTAGCACACAATCAGAACCACCTTAGGAAACTTCTTTGCCAGTCTTCCAGAACATGAGAAGTGGCAATGGATGATGCGGTTAGAGATTTGGTCTATTTTGTCCAATGCTGCATGTGCAGTTGGATTCATCAATAGACCAATTCCATCATTGCCACTATCATCTGCTGACGCGAGGGCGAGTCGCCAACCGCCCCCATGTCCTTAATCAGAACCTCATCAGTCTGTCCAGTCTGCATTCGGTGCTCTTGAACACCCACTGCGCTAAGAGAAAGCTTATCTGCCATGGCAGTCAGCTCACTTGTCGCATTGGGGACCAGAGTGTTAGGGTGTTTACTGAGGCTAGTCTAGTGACTTGCCTCAGATTCACCAATGGCTTTGTTGGTCGGGGTGGAACATGAGAGTAGCCTCCAACTCCAGAATCCCTCTCCCCATCACAATCTGGCCTCCCTGGTGACCCAGGGTTTGGGCCAGAAAGGTCATCAGGAAAGGGACTCAAAGAATTGTTGGCTGCTCTCTCTCTAGTAGGGGGTGAGACAGGCAGCCTGTCAGGAGATAACTGACGCCTGTGAGGCTGATTGTGTCCGGTAATTCCACTGGCCTCTAGTGGCCGGACCTCCGCATTACTAATGTAATCCATAGTGCTGGGCTTAACATTAGTATCAACCAATCCAAAAATAGATCAGGTATTATTAGAAGTACAGTTCCATTGATAAATGCTAGTGCACAAACAGATCCAATCGAAATTACAAAGCCAGCTATTAGAAAGACCAGAGACTGCACTACTGATATAAAATCTGCTTGTGCTGAAGTTTCAGTTAAATGTGGCATTTCTGTTGAAAAATCCAGACTTGCAATTGTAACTGTTTGTAAAAATGTTTACCACCATACATATTACTTACACAAAGAGTCGCCTAATACTAGTATAACGCAGTCTCGGTTCATTACAAATACTGATCAAGAACATGACTCTCCTATTAACCATCATAGCACCAAGCGTCCCAATGATGAAGTGAACAACATACGATCGAAAGTACACATTATCAGTAAATCAAAACCACCAGTGTCGATCTCGGATTATGATAAATATAAGTATGTGTTGCCTTCTGCCAAAACGATAGCAGACTATAAGCAACTACAGGCTATTCAACATGAAACCGATGCAGGATTAGCGTTGCATAATATGCAACCCCATGAGAAAGTCACTCTACATTATGATACTACTAGTCGATGTAGAATTGATGGTGAATGGCCTGCCTTAATTATCATATTTACCAATGGGAACCGGTTCTCACTTAGACCACTTTTCTTTGCCCACGAAGATAGAGAAAATATTGTTAATCTCATTGTTGAGACCTATACTCGATTAGCCACTGCAGTTTCGATAAGTACTGGTGAAACTGTCTCAGCAAACCAATTATGGAATAGAACAACCAGCATTATGACAGATGCTGCAACAAAAAATTTACACATAGAAGATGGAGTTCGTGAAAAATTGCATGCATCTCACAAACCATTACACCTTCTTTGCAAATCGCATACAGTTGAAGCACTGGATAGGTCAAATTTAGAAGTGTTGGCCAATCTCGAAAACAAAGTGAAGTTTAGAGAGTCACTTGGAAAGAATTGCCCTGCCATCAAATCATTTCTAAGAGGGGAAAAGTGTGCTGCAGTGGCTGGTATCAAGGCAATTCTCAATCTTGTCAGCTATGAGAAATCGGCAGCATCTACGAATATTGCTGATCAATTTGACCACATTATAGAGAGGGAGGGTCAGGTAAAGCACATGTCTCTATATAAGGAAAGACGTTTCACTAAACTCGGATATTTATGTGGATCTATAATTGATGCCCTTCCATATCTTAACATGTTGCTTAATGAAACCAACCACAGCAACCAACACATCGAATCTGTACGGTTATTTTTAGATTCGGAACTGTTTCTTACAGAACTTTGTGTACTTGCATATTTTACTTATAAAGTCACGCTTAATTTGCTTAAGGGGAGAGGGACATAGCTCAATGTACCCATTAGTTTACTTTCAATCGCATATGTACTAGGGTGGCCCAAAAATGGCACTTATTTTTTATTTTCATATTTTTCAATGTCTTACCACCAAAATGTGTTTATATTCATAAGGTGATAGCTCATGCAAAATTTCATTAAAATTAATATGCATTAACCACTGCCAGACACTGGCTAAAATTTCGACCCGTATCGCCTATCTGTATTACCGGTACCGGTACTGCATTATTACGTTTGATTACCCCCCCTCATTTTAATCTTTGAATAATCTCTAAGTAATCATTGATTCATGCCTATCTAATTGTTAGTGCTGCTGTGTGATGGTGATTGTTAGACTATTTCCAAATAACATAGTCAATCATCATACTGATTTAATTATATATTTTTATATTGTTTGAATGTTTGGTTGATATTTAATCACTTCACATGAATTCATAAGGAATTTCTGTATGTACTGGTACCTTACATATTGCAGTATTGTATTCTCTACTTCATAGATTGGTCTCATATAGGCCTAATGACTGACTACCAGGCTGAATAAATTATTTGTAGGCTTTCAGTTTGCAGATTAAGTTGTTGCTGGTACACTTATTATTACGGTTGTCCTGCTTTGGATTTCACATTCTCTGACATATTTTAATGGCACCAGTAAACAAACCAACAACTCGTAAGAACTCAGAAGTTTGGTTGATTGGCTTTCCTGTCTCAGGACTTACTGGTACAAAGTTGCCAACATGGGGTGAAGCATTGAGACTATATCACCATTATCATGATGTTGAGAAAAATACTGTTCGAGAGAGTTCTACAATTGTAGTCCGTGAGGTAATGATCTTTTGGAAGAAAGCCAGAATACCAACATCAGCAGAGCATAATATAATAAACCGTTTCGAAAAAAAGATAAATGATCATAGAAACCTTATAAAAGGTTGATTGAGTCGTTCAGTACCCCAAATCAAGAAGGAGCAAGATTTTGTGGCTGTACTTGAGTCACTCTTTGATATAGCACACAAGGATGCCCTAACAACTATATCAATACAAGAGGATAGGGAATTTTTGATTTCCCAGCGTGAAAAGGGAAGACCTGGATGTATGGTTGGAGTTGATTTGATTTTATCAAAAAAGGAACAGCGTTTACAGGACCGTCAAAAAAAAATTATTCAGCGTATTTCAATTGAATCTAAAGCTTCAAGCAAACGTTATGAGACATTTCAATTTGAGAGTGAATCTGATGCGGGTAGCAGTGAATCTGATAATCAACCATCAACCTCTTCAGCTGCACCAGCACCTAAACGAAGGTGCAAAGGAAAACAAACTGTTAAAAACATAGTTAGTCCCGAACTTGCATCAGCCCTTGATCGAACTAAAGTAAGTGACAGAAAGGCAGTTTATATTTTGTCAGCTACTGCGAAGTCTCTTGGTACTGATTTAAAGAAGATAGCCATGAGCCATACCACAATACAACGCACACGTATTTCCTTAAGGGAAAGTATAGCTAAGGAAATAAAGGATAAATTCAATCCTGATGATATCTTCATCTCTCATTGGGATGGCAAAATCTTACCCGATATTGTTGGGACAGAGAAAGTAGACCGTTTGCCTGTGTTAATTACAGGTATAGAAAGTGGAGCATCAAAACTTCTAGGTGTTCCAAAGCTTCCATCAGGAACAGGTGATTTGATTTCAGGTGCTGTGGTGGGCTGTTTGAAAGATTGGAACATTGTTGACCGTGTTGTTGGGATGTCATTCGATACAACTTCCACAAACACAGGAAGGCTAAATGGTGCTGCAACATTAATTGAGCAGAAGATTGGAACAAGTCTTCTTTACTTTGCGTGTCGGCACCATATCCTAGAGTTAGTTGCAGCTGCAGTGTTTGATGTATGCCTTGGGCATTCTAAGGCACCTGATATTCTACTTTTTAAGCGCTTCCAGAGTAAGTGGGAATTTATTGACAAGAATGATTACAAAGTCCCTAAACCAGAAGAGTTAGATACTTCTGTAAGTTTGCTACTTCAGACATCAAAAGATTCCATCAAACAGTTCTGTATCAATCAGCTTCAGTTATATCATCCACGAGATGAATATAGAGAGATGCTGGAACTCACTGTAATTTTCCTTGGTGGTGTTCCTCCTAGAGGAATTCGTTTTTTACAACCTGGAGGGCTATCTAATGCAAGATGGATGTCTAAGATTATATATTCCTTAAAATTATATCTATTTCGCCATCAATTCAAACTTTCAAAGCAAGAAACAAAGGGGATATGCAATTTCACAACATTTGCTATATTGTTGTATATTCCTGCATGGTTTAAAGCCACCAATGCTGCAGGCGCTCCTGCGCATGACTTACAATTCCTTCAACAACTGGAATGTTATGGTAACACATCTATCTCAAAGGCTGCTGTAACATCATTTTCAAGGCACCTTTGGTACCTTAGTGAGGAACTCTCTGCATTAGCATTTTTTGACAACTCCCTATCCTATGATGTGAAGAGAAAAATGGTAGAGGCACTAAAGAAAGAAGGATCTGGAGATCCTCCAAAGAGGATCAAACTTATGGCAACGGGTGAAGCATTACAGGGATTGACTATTGCAGATTTAATAACATCAACCTCTAAGTCATTATTTATAAAACTGCAGCTGCCAACCTCATTCATTGAGTTGGATCCAGAGGAATGGGATAAACAGGAAGATTATTGTGTTTCTCAAAGGAAGATTGGTAATGTAGAAGTTGTTAATGACTTTGCTGAGCGAGGAGTTGGACTTATGAAAGAATATAATTCAATTATTACAAACAAAGAAGATCAAAAACAATATTTACTGCAAGTAGTTGAAGCACATAGAGAAAAATACCCTAAACCAACTAAAGAACTGCTGGCCAAAACAATTTAGTCAACAAACTGCATTTTATTATATATTCTTTAATTTCATAGTAGATTTAACTTTTGAGTTTTGTAATGATGTAATAATTTGCTCTAATCATAAGTTTATAAACTCTTTGTGTCTGTCTATCCCTCTGTTCAAATTATAACTAAATATAATATTATAACTAAAAAATAATTAAATAATAATGATAATAATGACTAATCTCATTTAAAATTCTATGCATATTCACTCAAAGGTTTTTTCATCATAGGTCTACTCTACCCTTTACAGCCATTCTCCCTTTACTAGACTTCTGCAGGTACCTTCTCCAGTTTGTCTCATTGAAATGGCAAACATCTTGTGGGGATAGGCAAACAGCATGAAGTAGGTTAGATATTACGCAATTTAGGGATATGATGTTATACAAGAGAGATATTGCATTGATCTACTAAATTATGTGAAATGTGTAGTTCACCTTTTAACCAATATCTCAATAACTATTTCCAGTACTGATGATTTGATGTTGTCTACCCCCACTAAAGCGATATTTGTGATTCTAATGAGACAAATATCAGGTCTATACGATATGCAGAAGTCTATTAATGGAGAAGGCGTCCTTAGTAGGTCTATCGTGATAACCACAGTAAGGGTATAAACTTCAGGCAGTATCTGGCAGTGATTAACTCAAAAATATTTTTGAAAAATTTGGAACTAAGTAATATTTTATCAAAAGGAACTCTTTTAGTAGGTAAGACATCAATAAATTGCAAAATAAAATTATAGGGCCACCCTAATATGTACCTTTTGTAGGAAAACTACTTGCTGAAATCCTTTAAAAATTTACATGCTAGCAGAAAGTGGTATATTACACACCCTGTACCAAAAAAAAATTCAAAAAATTTATATGCGGTCCCGAAATCACGATTTTTCGGGTGGAAATTTCACAATTTTATTTTTTTCTCGAAAAATTCGCATTAAAACTTAATAACTCTGTCCAGGGTAGATTTTTCGAATTAATTCTGCTAGGACGTCTACAGTGATACTTTATGGAGATTCACTGAAAATTTCAGCCAAATCGGTTTGGTAGTTTTCGAAAAAAAGTTTGGCAAATTTTGGCGAATTTTTTTTTCATTTTTTAATTTTTTTTAAATTTAGCCTCAGATTACCAGAAAATATACTATATAGGTACATTTTGGTGTGCTGAATCCGAATATGCACGCTATTTTCGATTTCGACATTGTGTGTAGGTATGACAGACAAATAAAAAAAGTCCGTTAAATGACCGTCTTTTTGAAAGTCTGAGCTTTAGTTTAAGAACTTCCTAGGAATTATATTTTCTAAAACTGTGCTCAATTAAAGAACGTTTTAGGGTAAGAAAAATGACACTGGCAACAATTTATATGAGTTGGCCCAACCCACCCAATTTTACTCCAAACCGTCAAATTTTCACTCATTTTTAACAAAATTAACCAATTTTCACCATAAAATTACATATTTATCAAAAATAAAACAACTTCCTAGGAATTATATTTTTTTTAACTTTGGTCATTTATAGAACATGATAGTAGAACAAAATTGACATATTCCAAAATTTTCAAGAGTTGCCTGGTCAATTTTGTGGTCAAATCTGGCTTACGTAGCCACAATTTGGCAATTCCCGGCTCTTAAACTCTTATAGTTTAAAAATCACACTGATTATAAATATATTGAGTATAGCAATTGTAAACGCATTAATTACCGTACGTAACAATGAAAATTTCATCGAATACAGTCGTGTTGCACCAGAGTTACAGCGATTTTTATAATTGCACATCATATTAAAAATTTCATTATTGTTGTATTATTTGACTATTTTGAAATTCCCTCCATCAACCCATTTGAATATCATAACATGAAAGCCAACCAATGGTATAGCTCTAGCCAACAATAACAGATAATTTGTATCCTAGCAGCAGCAACACTCTTATTGTGAGGCAAGGATAATGAACTCACAGCTGGCTGTGTGGTATCATTCTTTGAATGCTGCTGCTAGCATTGACTTTGCAGCCTTATGTGTACTGGCACTGTTCTTCTGCTAGGCCTAGCAGTTCAGCAGTTAGTGTTTGATTTCCTATTACTGTATTACCTGTCTGCGGTACAACTGGAACGCCTGCTGCAGTAGGCTACCACCAGACCGCCACCCATACTTCATACTTCCACAGGCCTTACTGCCGTACCTACATACTATATCTTGTACTTGTATTCTAGGCTTGTCTGCAGGTTATCAGGTTCGGTACGACTGTACGGCAGTACGGTCTGATCAGTCTAGTCCACTAGCCCAATCAGGAAACATAGACATTTCCAGATTGGGCAATAAATGTTTCCCGATCGGGAAAAATTAACATAAACATTTCTGCGCATTGACTGGTTAGGATGCGCAATACAGTTGAGGTGTAGGGATAATCACCTGTCCCTAGTGACCAATGGGTTTGATGCTCATTATGTACTTTTGCTGCTTTTAATTGCAATGTTAAATATAAGGTCAGAAGGTAAGTTTCCTGATCAGGAAATTTATTATTGCCAGATCGGGAAACATTTTAATATTTTCATAAATGTTTTATTGCCAGATCAGGAAACATTACAATATCGTTATATTCATAAAGTATAGGCTGATAGTGGATAGCTAGCACCTTCAGCTGTTCAGTCAGTCAGTCTGACAGTACCTACCACTCTACCAGTAGGCCTATATTGTCAAACAGTCCGCTGGCTGACTGGACTGGCAGGTCCATGTTTACTGCAGTTGCAGTAGCCTACCATCTACTGCCTGACTATGCCCTAAAGTTCTGAGAGTTGAGTGTAAGGTTTATTATAATACAATGGAGGAAAGTTCATCAGTTGTAACTCAAAAATCGCCACTCGATTTATCAAGTTCGAGGTCCTTTTTGAGTACCAGTAATGCATCATTTTCTGGTTCTACGTTAGTGTTAACTCCTCAACTACGATCGGCATCCAGTAACCGCTCCACGTCGGGTACTGGCACTCCAGCCAGAATAACCAAAAAGCGATCCACTCTAAGAAGTACCAGTACTGGGTGGTAATCCTGTGACCAGTAGTGCAAGTGCAATATCACAAGTGCAATTATTCCCTAGAAGTTCACCCATAATACCTGTAGTTGAGATCCAGACACCTAAACGAAATAAACGTATACTGGTAGCCAATAAAGCTAAAGATAATGCAAATTGTCTGCAGCCTATACAAAAACGAGACCGTGGCCGGAAAATATTGACAGTGCCTGTAACAGAAGTAGGAAGTATAGAATCTTCAGCTAAAGACCATTCTAATACAGCATCCACTCGACGTAAGAATGTTGGCCAGAAAGAAAAGCATCACCATGGCCAATTGTCTTGGGATGATCTGAGTAAAAACCCCATTACATCAAGAGCACTATCGCAGTTCATTTCGAAATTTAAAGATAGTGAAAGAAAGCGAATCAGTCGT
>JAUCBJ010001741.1:0-34292 GCA_032718475.1 Nemertoderma westbladi
ACTTTGACCGCTTGGCGGGCTTCTGTTCTAGCCATCTGACGCGTAAAGCTTTCTTGGGCCATCGTGTTATTTAATATCGAATTATCGGTATATAAATTTCTCGGATCATTATCAGGTCTATAGGGAATATCATTAATAACAGGTCTATAATCACCCTTAATAGGGTTTGCTATAGGAGTTTCAACTTCACTAGCAGTATAGATGCGTGTAGGCTCCACACCTTGCGCATGTAATACTTCAGACCTAACAGGTTGACACAATGTTACAGGGGGTATTGGTATGCCCTTTTGTATATTGACTAATTTGTCGCATTCTAGTGCGATACTTTGCTGCACTTCTTGCAACTCTGCTCTACTTTCCCTCACTGTTCCCTTAAGTTGGTGGACAGTCTCCTGCATCTGTCCCAGCAGGAGATTCATCCCACGCCGTCCCTCTTCCACCCACTCAACCGCCGAAGCGGGAGTCGCCAACATAGTAGCGGGCTGACGCGGGACGACGGGAGACAAATTTTTAATTTCTCTCTCTGCTATCTGGACAGGGATATTCTCTTGGACTGTTCCACCGGGTACAGGCAGTGTAGTACTATGTAAAGGGAATTTAGAGTTAAGCTCTGGAAGTACAGGGGTCTCTAACACAGAAGTGACTTTGGGAACGACAGGCCTAATTATCTCAGGCTCATCAACTATTGTAGAGAGTCTTTGGACCTTAATACTTTGGGCTGTAGGTTCTATACTACTCAAGTCGGTGCTAGCTAGCTGTCTTCTAACAGCTGGGGGCAAATCAGGCAATTTGCGACGGTAAGATGTTTTTCTACGCCTACTTAGATGAGATCTATTTCCTCCGCCTTCAGGATCGGTAGTATCGCCTTCCTCCGAGGATGTGTATCCCTGGCGCTTGGGAGTAGATTTTCTCATCATCTGCATCTGATTAGCAGTAAACTGTTTATTTATACTGTCTTGCGTCTCTTGCAGATTTTCCAACTCTAATTGGATAGTCTCCTCAGACGCTCTCCGTTCTGCTTCTGCCACTGTTGCCTTTCTTTCGGCTTCCGCCGCTTTTCTTTCTGCTTCTGCTTCTGCCGCTTTTCTTTCGGCTTCTGCTTCTGCCGCTTTTGCCTTTCTTTCGGAATCTGCTTCTGCCGCTTTTGCCTTTCTTTCGGCTTCTGCTTCTGCCGCTTTTCTTTCGGCTTCTGCTTCTTTTCTTTCTGCTTCTGCTTCCGCCGCCGCTGCTGCTGCTACCTTTCTTCTCTCTATCAGTTCTTTCTTTACTTGTTCTTCTCGGACTCTAGTGAGGTGGAGTTTTTCATCACATTCAGCTTGGTTTGCAGCTAACATTTCGGCATCGATTGAGTCCAACACAAGCTTGGTTCCTTCACTATTAGGGGAAAGTCCAGACAGCCGTCTCCTCAACTCTTCGTCTCCTAGGAATCGCTGATAGTCGGACAAATAAATGTCGATAGCGTCTCTAGTTCGCGGTTTCTCGGCGGTCTCTTCGCTTTCCGCTTGAGAAAGGGTGACATCAGTTTGTTCTTCACAGGTTGATCTCTCAGCCAGCTGGGATTTCCACTGGGCCGTTTCCTGTACTTTGAGATCTACCCGATGTAACCAAGTTTTGACAGCAACCTGCAGCGACGTGTCCTGTCTTCTTTTGGAAGTTTCCTCAAAGGCTGAGAGGATTAGTCGTATGCGCAGGGTTCTTTCGCGTATTTGATATAGCAGCTCTTCCTGCTCTTGAGGTCCTTGAGGTTGTCGAAACAGTTGTTCTTCCAATCGATCCAAGGAGCCGAAGAATCCCTGCACATATCCTGCTGCCGACCTCTTCCAAACAGCTGGATCCATCGTATCTTTAGCCACTCCCATCCTGTGTATATCTTCCCAAGTAGCCTCGGACAGATCCAACGGGAGTCCGAGTCCGGGAAAGTTCCATTGTGATTCAACAATAGATATCAATTCTTCCCTGGCGTATCCCGCGTAATTATCTTGGGTCGCTCGCTTATTCCTCGCCCAGTCGGCTTGATGTTCCTCCACCGCAATATATATAGTAGTTAGCACTGCAGCAGGAAGGGTAAGAAGGGGGTCCGAGTATACTGTAGCAGCCATCTGCACTCCGCGTTCGGGGGTCAGCTCTACAGTATCCGAACTGCTGGAGCTATCGGGTCGCTGGGAAGTAGGTTCTTGACCAAGATGTTGCTGCGATAGGACAGCTGCCTCTTGGTTCCGTTTGACCTGTGCCCGAGTGCCTATGATGGACCTATGGTGGATTAGCCTAGGGTCTGATACTACTGGAGGGATGACCTTTCTTGCAGTAGGAGGTGAGCTGAACTCCTTTCTTAATCGCTCCACACTCCTATCTGTGTCACAGATGGTTGTATCGATCAGACTGTCTGACAGGTTTTGCTGGGTGTCAGACATGTTTAGCTATACAGCTGAATGTCTACTACTATAGCTTCAGTTAAAGCAAGTCTGATAATTCAGTATGACCGCAAGCCTAGCGATTTATTACCGGTACCGTTACTCAGTGTAACGTGATATATATACAATATATTAGAATACCGGTATGCTTATAGTATATATATAAGTATTATTACAGACTAGATTTGTCACAGAGTACCGGTATATAATTTTAGCGCAAATATATATAAATATATAATAGGCCTATAGTGAATACCGGTATACAGCTTACACTTATAGTATATAAGTATAATTATGAACTAGAATTAATTACAGAGTACCGGTATGATTTCAGCTCAAATTTATAGAAATAAATATAATAAGCCTATGGTAAGTACCGGTATGTCAATTATTTTTAGAATAATTGAATTCCTGAATATTTTAGGGTTACTTAGTTACTTTAACTTACTTTATTACCGTTATTTAAGCAGTAGTCCAACTGATAGTGAGACCTAGTTGTTGTATGACAGGCCTACTATTTATAAATCGTTTGAGTTGATTTATAATATTTATATACCCGTTTAAATGGGTTTTTGTCAATATTTGAAATAAATGTTATTATTTCTGGGGGAGTCACTACACAGAAGCTGTGCGCTCTCAGTGAAGTGTTATTTATTGAGACACTAAAACAGATAATTCTAATTTACCTAAGTTATTTAATACTACAAATTACTTACGATACTGGTGAGATTAATTCTCTAATTAAAACACAACAAAAATATTACGTACGAAATTTTTAGGGTAATTTTACAGGAAGTCTACAAACCAGCCTAACAAAGGGTTAGAATTCTGGTTATTACAACGGACAGGGTACTACGGTATTTGAAATAATAAGTAGTAGTAAATATATTGTACTGTCCAGATAGGAAAATACCACCGCCTGACGACCTATAACCGTATCGCTATAGGTACTACGTTATGTATCACGGATTGTTCCTACCCAGAAGCTAATAGAGCTAACGAATGTGCCTATCAACCACTTTACAACACAAATATACTGCCTACACTAATTACTTCGGAAAGCACTGTACACTAAACCCTAAATTAGGTACAAGTACCGGTATAACAAATAATCAGTAGTTAAATATACTTGAACAGTTAAAAGAACCACGGCATCTGCTGGAGTGACCAGAGCACAAAGTCACCAGTCTTGTCCTACGCCAAGCAGCCCGTGTAGTACCGGGGTTAATTTAACTATAACGGTATGTATAACAAGCACAATTACTGTAGGAATAAACTTGGGGACATGAATGTTGCGAATAATCGCATAAACTCTGAATAATAAATATTACGCTACCCGTACAGAATACTCAAACAAAATACAAACCAAACGCTGGCAGACTACTATCAAGCCTAAACAAACTACAGTATGTGCAGATTCTGAAACTGTTAGTTAGTATGCGTTCTAACACGGTAGTACGACTTATTCTTTAAGAGGGGATTGACCTTACAGCATATGGCTGCCCCAACTTACTAACGGCACTTTATCAGACCAACTCTACACACGCAGCAATCCCTTCAGGCCTAAGAATAGCTAGACAACAATCCAGCCTACAAAATATCTGAGTAATAACTATTACGGTACCTGAACAGACCACACAAACAAACACAGGCTAAAACACTGGCAGACTACGATCAAGCCTAAATAAACTACAGTATATGCAGATTCTGAAACAGTTAGTTAGTATGCGTTCTAACACGGTAGTACGACTTATTCTTTAAGAGGGGATTGACCTTACCGCATATGGCTGCCCCAACTTACTAACGGCACTTTATCAGACAAACTCTACACACGCCGTAATCTCTCCAAACCCAACAACAGTCAGACAGCAGTTCAGCCTACAATTATTTGAACAATCTGAGCAGACTTACACGTCTTCAGCTCAATATTAACTTACTAGGAAATAAAACCGACAGAAATAAGTAAGCTCCAAAAGAAACAAGGGGTGTACAGTCCCTAATCTCTTAAACAGCCTACCGGTATACAATAATCAAAATCGAATAATACTAATGTACTTATACAGCAGTACCGGTTAGGACAGTTGGGCCTACAGACCTACAGAAGTACCGGTTCTGGCAGTTGGACCTACGGACCTACAACAGTACCGGTTCTGGCAGTTGGGCCTACTGACCTACAGAAGTACCGGTTCAGGTTTACCGGTCACTACGGTATTTTGCAACCTTATTGCCTACTGCAATAAGATCTATAACTGTTACTGTTCGCGCTTTTGAAGACCTTTAGCAGTTTAACCTGCCAAAATTTATATGTCTTTTAGTTAATTAAAACACCTTTAGCATACGACAATATTTTATGCTAATAAACAAAACATTACCCGAAGTCAGCCCATGCGCGATCATTCACCCGATGGATCTACACCCGGGAGGCTGAATTCGGCTGCTTAAATTTTATTATTGCAGTGTAAGGTTGCAGTGTAAACTTACTGTATTATTCAATAGATCGTTAATAATTAATTTCTGACAGATATTATTGGCTTTCGGGAAATATTAACAGTTCCTTTAGGACGTGGCGCTCTATCTATTTAAACAGAACTAGGACTTATACTAAACGCAACGATACCGCTTATGATTAAAGTATAAGGCGTATTCTTTAGGAAATACTTTGTTACCAATCACAATCATGCACACTATTCTGCCGACCGTCAGTAGATTTGATCATACATAAAGAGAGCAGCAATTGACTCATGTAGGGTCTGCTAAATAACATTAGATTCAATACACACCACATTAATATAAATCGCAATTGTTATGTATAGCCTGTCTCTCTAACCTGTAGTGTATCAAGAAAATTGGGAATTTTGGGTGATTTATCCGTATTCTCCAAAGAGCAATAATTCATCAACAAATAGATACAATTAATAACTGACGGTAAATAACAGTACAAACAATATGATTAGTGCAGTTAAATTAAATGATTGAGACTCGTTAAGTTCGTTAGTTAAGTGAGTTAAGGTAACAGTTATACTTTCGGTAATTTAAGCAGTTTTACTAGAGTTCTTCCCAAAAGCCGGTGTTATGGCGAAAAATGGGAACATAACAACAGAATCATATGAAGAATCATATGACTAGAATAACTATACGAGGATACCAACTACCCTTATTCCACGAAGCTCCCGTTCAACACAGAGGATGAGCATAGAGATAGGAAATTCAGTTCAGTAGCTCTGGGATAGGTCGAAATCAACGCCCACTCAAATTCTATTGGCCGACACGGACAGCAGGGCAGAGGCAACCTCCCTAATCTGGTTGGCCGATTAAACTGAGCCCAGATATCTCCGTACAGCACATCAGCCAATAAGCTGGTAGCTTGCACTATTTTAGTTATAAATCCCTTTGAGAGTATTCTAGCGACCGGGGGGGAACTGGCCAGCAAAGGCAAACGTATCAGTTATCCCACAAAAGCTTTTACAATCTCCTAAAGAATGCGCCATATACGTAAATCTATAGCCTTTTCGTTGTGTCTAGTTTAAGTCATAACTCTGTTTACATATTTAGAGCGCCACGTCCTAAAGGAACTGTTAATATTTCCCGAAAGTGAATAATATTTGTCAGAGATTATATATTACGATCAGTTGAATAATACAGTAGGCTTACACTATCAATCATTAAGCTCCGAACTCAGTCTCCCGGGTATATCCAACGGGTGAATGATTGCGCATAGACTGGCTTCGGCTAATGTAGTGTATCAAATACTCGTCATAAAGCTAAAGAATATATATCATCTAAAAGACATTCTAATTTTGGCAGGTTAAACTGTCAAAGGTCTTCAAAAGCGCAAACACTCGCCTCGTTTAAGTTTAAGGGGTGACTTCTGCTCACGTTTTGCTGTAGAGAACTCGCCTCGTTTACGTTTAAGGGGTGACTTCTACTCACGTTTTGCTGTAGAGAACTCGCCTCGTTTACGTTTAAGGGGTGACTTCTACTCACGTTTTGCTGTACAGAGAACTCGCCTCGTTTACGTTTAAGGGGTGACTTCTGCTCACGTTTTGCTGTAGAGAACTCGCCTCGTTTAAGTTTAAGGGGTGACTTCTGCTCACGTTTTGCTGTAGAGAACTCGCCTCGTTTACGTTTAAGGGGTGACTTCTGCTCACGTTTTGCTGTAGAGAACTCGCCTCGTTTACGTTTAAGGAGTGACTTCTGCTCACGTTCTGCTGTAGAGAACTTGCCTAGTTTACGTTTAAGGGGTGACTTCTACTCACGTTTTGCTGTAGAGAACTCGCCTCGTTTAAGTTTAAGGGGTGACTTCTACTCACGTTTTGCTGTACAGAGAACTCGCCTCGTTTACGTTTAAGGAGTGACTTCTACTCACGTTTTGCTGTACAGAGAACTCGCCTCGTTTACGTTTAAGGGGTGACTTCTGCTCACGTTTTGCTGTAGAGAACTCGCCTCGTTTACGTTTAAGGGGTGACTTCTACTCACGTTTTGCTGTACAGAGAACTCGCCTCGTTTACGTTTAAGGGGTGACTTCTGCTCACGTTTTGCTGTAGAGAACTCGCCTCGTTTAAGTTTAAGGGGTGACTTCTGCTCACGTTTTGCTGTAGAGAACTCGCCTCGTTTAAGTTTAAGGGGTGACTTCTACTCACGTTTTGCTGTAGAGAACTCGCCTCGTTTACGTTTAAGGGGTGACTTCTACTCACGTTTTGCTGTAGAGAACTCGCCTCGTTTAAGTTTAAGGGGTGACTTCTACTCGCGTTTTGCTGTACAGAGAACTCGCCTCGTTTACGTTTAAGGGGTGACTTCTGCTCACGTTTTGCTGTAGAGAACTCGCCTCGTTTAAGTTTAAGGGGTGACTTCTGCTCACGTTTTGCTGTAGAGAACTCGCCTCGTTTACGTTTAAGGGGTGACTTCTACTAACGTTCTGCTGTAGAGAACTCGCCTCGTTTACGTTTAAGGAGTGACTTCTGCTCACGTTCTGCTGTAGAGAACTTGCCTAGTTTACGTTTAAGGGGTGACTTCTACTCACGTTTTGCTGTAGAGAACTCGCCTCGTTTAAGTTTAAGGGGTGACTTCTACTCACGTTTTGCTGTAGAGAACTCGCCTCGTTTAAGTTTAAGGGGTGACTTCTACTCACGTTTTGCTGTAGAGAACTCGCCTCGTTTACGTATAAGGGGTGACTTCTGCTCACGTTTTGCTGTAGAGAACTCGCCTCGTTTACGTTTAAGGGGTGACTTCTACTCACGTTTTGCTGTAGAGAACTCGCCTCGTTTAAGTTTAAGGGGTGACTTCTGCTCACGTTTTGCTGTAGAGAACTCGCCTCGTTTAAGTTTGAGGGGTGACTTCTACTCACGTTTTGCTGTAGAGAACTCGCCTCATTTACGTTTAAGGGGTGACTTCTGCTCACGTTTTGCTGTAGAGAACTCGCCTCTTTTAAGTTTAAGGGGTGACTTCTACTCACGTTTTGCTGTAGAGAACTCGCCTCGTTTAAGTTTAAGGGGTGACTTCTACTCACGTTTTGCTGTACAGAGAACTCGCCTCGTTTACGTTTAAGGAGTGACTTCTACTCACGTTTTGCTGTACAGAGAACTCGCCTCGTTTACGTTTAAGGGGTGACTTCTGCTCACGTTTTGCTGTAGAGAACTCGCCTCGTTTACGTTTAAGGGGTGACTTCTACTCACGTTTTGCTGTACAGAGAACTCGCCTCGTTTAAGTTTAAGGGGTGACTTCTACTCACGTTTTGCTGTATAGAGAACTCGCCTCGTTTACGTTTAAGGGGTGACTTCTGCTCACGTTTTGCTGTAGAGAACTCGCCTCGTTTAAGTTTAAGGGGTGACTTCTGCTCACGTTTTGCTGTAGAGAACTCGCCTCGTTTAAGTTTAAGGGGTGACTTCTACTCACGTTCTGCTGTAGAGAACTTGCCTAGTTTACGTTTAAGGGGTGACTTCTACTCACGTTCTGCTGTAGAGAACTTGCCTAGTTTACGTTTAAGGGGTGACTTCTACTCACGTTTTGCTGTAGAGAACTCGCCTCGTTTAAGTTTAAGGGGTGACTTCTACTCACGTTTTGCTGTATAGAGAACTCGCCTCGTTTACGTTTAAGGGGTGACTTCTGCTCAAGTTTTGCTGTAGAGAACTCGCCTCGTTTAAGTTTAAGGGGTGACTTCTGCTCACGTTTTGCTGTAGAGAACTCGCCTCGTTTACGTTTAAGGGGTGACTTCTGCTCACGTTTTGCTGTAGAGAACTCGCCTCGTTTAAGTTTAAGGGGTGACTTCTACTCACGTTTTGCTGTAGAGAACTCGCCTCGTTTAAGTTTAAGGGGTGACTTCTACTCACGTTTTGCTGTATAGAGAACTCGCCTCGTTTACGTGTAAGGGGTGACTTCTACTCACGTTTTGCTGTAGAGAACTCGCCTCGTTTAAGTTTAAGGGGTGACTTCTACTCACGTTTTGCTGTAGAGAACTCGCCTCGTTTAAGTTTAAGGGGTGACTTCTACTCACGTTCTGCTGTAGAGAACTTGCCTAGTTTACGTTTAAGGGGTGACTTCTACTCACGTTCTGCTGTAGAGAACTTGCCTAGTTTACGTTTAAGGGGTGACTTCTACTCACGTTTTGCTGTAGAGAACTCGCCTCGTTTAAGTTTAAGGGGTGACTTCTACTCACGTTTTGCTGTATAGAGAACTCGCCTCGTTTACGTTTAAGGGGTGACTTCTGCTCACGTTTTGCTGTAGAGAACTCGCCTCGTTTAAGTTTAAGGGGTGACTTCTGCTCACGTTTTGCTGTAGAGAACTCGCCTCGTTTACGTTTAAGGGGTGACTTCTGCTCACGTTTTGCTGTAGAGAACTCGCCTCGTTTAAGTTTAAGGGGTGACTTCTACTCACGTTTTGCTGTAGAGAACTCGCCTCGTTTAAGTTTAAGGGGTGACTTCTACTCACGTTTTGCTGTATAGAGAACTCGCCTCGTTTACGTGTAAGGGGTGACTTCTACTCACGTTTTGCTGTAGAGAACTCGCCTCGTTTAAGTTTAAGGGGTGACTTCTACTCACATTTTGCTGTAGAGAACTCGCCTCGTTTACGTTTAAGGGGTGACTTCTACTCACGTTTTGCTGTAGAGAACTCGCCTCGTTTAAGTTTAAGGGGTGACTTCTACTCACGTTTTGCTGTAGAGAACTCGTCTCGTTTACGTTTAAGGGGTGACTTCTACTCACGTTTTGCTGTAGAGAACTTGCCTAGTTTACGTTTAAGGGGTAACTTCTACTCACGTTTTGCTGTACAGAGAACTCGCCTCGTTTACGTTTAAGGGGTGACTTCTGCTCACGTTTTGCTGTAGAGAACTCGCCTCGTTTACGTTTAAGGGGTGACTTCTACTCACGTTTTGCTGTAGAGAACTCGCCTCGTTTAAGTTTAAGGGGTGACTTCTACTCGCGTTTTGCTGTACAGAGAACTCGCCTCGTTTACGTTTAAGGGGTGACTTCTGCTCACGTTTTGCTGTAGAGAACTCGCCTCGTTTAAGTTTAAGGGGTGACTTCTGCTCACGTTTTGCTGTAGAGAACTCGCCTCGTTTACGTTTAAGGGGTGACTTCTACTAACGTTCTGCTGTAGAGAACTCGCCTCGTTTACGTTTAAGGAGTGACTTCTGCTCACGTTCTGCTGTAGAGAACTTGCCTAGTTTACGTTTAAGGGGTGACTTCTACTCACGTTTTGCTGTAGAGAACTCGCCTCGTTTAAGTTTAAGGGGTGACTTCTACTCACGTTTTGCTGTAGAGAACTCGCCTCGTTTAAGTTTAAGGGGTGACTTCTACTCACGTTTTGCTGTAGAGAACTCGCCTCGTTTACGTTTAAGGGGTGACTTCTACTCACGTTTTGCTGTAGAGAACTCGCCTCGTTTACGTTTAAGGGGTGACTTCTACTCACGTTTTGCTGTAGAGAACTCGCCTCGTTTAAGTTTAAGGGGTGACTTCTGCTCACGTTTTGCTGTAGAGAACTCGCCTCGTTTACGTTTAAGGGGTGACTTCTACTCACGTTTTGCTGTAGAGAACTCGCCTCGTTTACGTTTAAGGGGTGACTTCTACTCACGTTTTGCTGTACAGAGAACTCGCCTCGTTTACGTTTAAGGGGTGACTTCTGCTCACGTTTTGCTGTAGAGAACTCGCCTCGTTTAAGTTTAAGGGGTGACTTCTGCTCACGTTTTGCTGTAGAGAACTCGCCTCGTTTAAGTTTAAGGGGTGACTTCTACTCACGTTTTGCTGTAGAGAACTCGCCTCGTTTACGTTTAAGGGGTGACTTCTACTCACGTTTTGCTGTAGAGAACTCGCCTCGTTTAAGTTTAAGGGGTGACTTCTACTCGCGTTTTGCTGTACAGAGAACTCGCCTCGTTTACGTTTAAGGGGTGACTTCTGCTCACGTTTTGCTGTAGAGAACTCGCCTCGTTTAAGTTTAAGGGGTGACTTCTGCTCACGTTTTGCTGTAGAGAACTCGCCTCGTTTACGTTTAAGGGGTGACTTCTACTAACGTTCTGCTGTAGAGAACTCGCCTCGTTTACGTTTAAGGAGTGACTTCTGCTCACGTTCTGCTGTAGAGAACTTGCCTAGTTTACGTTTAAGGGGTGACTTCTACTCACGTTTTGCTGTAGAGAACTCGCCTCGTTTAAGTTTAAGGGGTGACTTCTACTCACGTTTTGCTGTAGAGAACTCGCCTCGTTTAAGTTTAAGGGGTGACTTCTACTCACGTTTTGCTGTAGAGAACTCGCCTCGTTTACGTATAAGGGGTGACTTCTGCTCACGTTTTGCTGTAGAGAACTCGCCTCGTTTACGTTTAAGGGGTGACTTCTACTCACGTTTTGCTGTAGAGAACTCGCCTCGTTTAAGTTTAAGGGGTGACTTCTGCTCACGTTTTGCTGTAGAGAACTCGCCTCGTTTAAGTTTGAGGGGTGACTTCTACTCACGTTTTGCTGTAGAGAACTCGCCTCATTTACGTTTAAGGGGTGACTTCTGCTCACGTTTTGCTGTAGAGAACTCGCCTCTTTTAAGTTTAAGGGGTGACTTCTACTCACGTTTTGCTGTAGAGAACTCGCCTCGTTTAAGTTTAAGGGGTGACTTCTACTCACGTTTTGCTGTACAGAGAACTCGCCTCGTTTACGTTTAAGGAGTGACTTCTACTCACGTTTTGCTGTACAGAGAACTCGCCTCGTTTACGTTTAAGGGGTGACTTCTGCTCACGTTTTGCTGTAGAGAACTCGCCTCGTTTACGTTTAAGGGGTGACTTCTACTCACGTTTTGCTGTACAGAGAACTCGCCTCGTTTAAGTTTAAGGGGTGACTTCTACTCACGTTTTGCTGTATAGAGAACTCGCCTCGTTTACGTTTAAGGGGTGACTTCTGCTCACGTTTTGCTGTAGAGAACTCGCCTCGTTTAAGTTTAAGGGGTGACTTCTGCTCACGTTTTGCTGTAGAGAACTCGCCTCGTTTAAGTTTAAGGGGTGACTTCTACTCACGTTCTGCTGTAGAGAACTTGCCTAGTTTACGTTTAAGGGGTGACTTCTACTCACGTTCTGCTGTAGAGAACTTGCCTAGTTTACGTTTAAGGGGTGACTTCTACTCACGTTTTGCTGTAGAGAACTCGCCTCGTTTAAGTTTAAGGGGTGACTTCTACTCACGTTTTGCTGTATAGAGAACTCGCCTCGTTTACGTTTAAGGGGTGACTTCTGCTCACGTTTTGCTGTAGAGAACTCGCCTCGTTTAAGTTTAAGGGGTGACTTCTGCTCACGTTTTGCTGTAGAGAACTCGCCTCGTTTACGTTTAAGGGGTGACTTCTGCTCACGTTTTGCTGTAGAGAACTCGCCTCGTTTAAGTTTAAGGGGTGACTTCTACTCACGTTTTGCTGTAGAGAACTCGCCTCGTTTACGTTTAAGGGGTGACTTCTACTCACGTTTTGCTGTACAGAGAACTCGCCTCGTTTACGTTTAAGGGGTGACTTCTGCTCACGTTTTGCTGTAGAGAACTCGCCTCGTTTAAGTTTAAGGGGTGACTTCTACTCACGTTTTGCTGTAGAGAACTCGCCTCGTTTAAGTTTAAGGGGTGACTTCTACTCACGTTCTGCTGTAGAGAACTTGCCTAGTTTACGTTTAAGGGGTGACTTCTACTCACGTTCTGCTGTAGAGAACTCGCCTAGTTTACGTTTAAGGGGTGACTTCTGCTCACGTTTTGCTGTAGAGAACTCGCCTCGTTTACGTTTAAGGAGTGACTTCTGCTCACGTTCTGCTGTAGAGAACTTGCCTAGTTTACGTTTAAGGGGTGACTTCTACTCACGTTTTGCTGTAGAGAACTCGCCTCGTTTAAGTTTAAGGGGTGACTTCTACTCACGTTTTGCTGTAGAGAACTCGCCTCGTTTACGTTTAAGGGGTGACTTCTGCTCACGTTTTGCTGTAGAGAACTCGCCTCGTTTAAGTTTAAGGGGTGACTTCTACTCACGTTTTGCTGTACAGAGAACTCGCCTCGTTTACGTTTAAGGGGTGACTTCTACTCACGTTTTGCTGTACAGAGAACTCGCCTCGTTTACGTTTAAGGAGTGACTTCTACTCACGTTTTGCTGTACAGAGAACTCGCCTCGTTTACGTTTAAGGGGTGACTTCTGCTCACGTTTTGCTGTAGAGAACTCGCCTCGTTTACGTTTAAGGGGTGACTTCTACTCACGTTTTGCTGTACAGAGAACTCGCCTCGTTTACGTTTAAGGGGTGACTTCTGCTCACGTTTTGCTGTAGAGAACTCGCCTCGTTTAAGTTTAAGGGGTGACTTCTGCTCACGTTTTGCTGTAGAGAACTCGCCTCGTTTAAGTTTAAGGGGTGACTTCTACTCACGTTTTGCTGTAGAGAACTCGCCTCGTTTACGTTTAAGGGGTGACTTCTACTCACGTTTTGCTGTAGAGAACTCGCCTCGTTTAAGTTTAAGGGGTGACTTCTACTCGCGTTTTGCTGTACAGAGAACTCGCCTCGTTTACGTTTAAGGGGTGACTTCTGCTCACGTTTTGCTGTAGAGAACTCGCCTCGTTTAAGTTTAAGGGGTGACTTCTGCTCACGTTTTGCTGTAGAGAACTCGCCTCGTTTACGTTTAAGGGGTGACTTCTACTAACGTTCTGCTGTAGAGAACTCGCCTCGTTTACGTTTAAGGAGTGACTTCTGCTCACGTTCTGCTGTAGAGAACTTGCCTAGTTTACGTTTAAGGGGTGACTTCTACTCACGTTTTGCTGTAGAGAACTCGCCTCGTTTAAGTTTAAGGGGTGACTTCTACTCACGTTTTGCTGTAGAGAACTCGCCTCGTTTAAGTTTAAGGGGTGACTTCTACTCACGTTTTGCTGTAGAGAACTCGCCTCGTTTACGTATAAGGGGTGACTTCTGCTCACGTTTTGCTGTAGAGAACTCGCCTCGTTTACGTTTAAGGGGTGACTTCTACTCACGTTTTGCTGTAGAGAACTCGCCTCGTTTAAGTTTAAGGGGTGACTTCTGCTCACGTTTTGCTGTAGAGAACTCGCCTCGTTTAAGTTTGAGGGGTGACTTCTACTCACGTTTTGCTGTAGAGAACTCGCCTCATTTACGTTTAAGGGGTGACTTCTGCTCACGTTTTGCTGTAGAGAACTCGCCTCTTTTAAGTTTAAGGGGTGACTTCTACTCACGTTTTGCTGTAGAGAACTCGCCTCGTTTAAGTTTAAGGGGTGACTTCTACTCACGTTTTGCTGTACAGAGAACTCGCCTCGTTTACGTTTAAGGAGTGACTTCTACTCACGTTTTGCTGTACAGAGAACTCGCCTCGTTTACGTTTAAGGGGTGACTTCTGCTCACGTTTTGCTGTAGAGAACTCGCCTCGTTTACGTTTAAGGGGTGACTTCTACTCACGTTTTGCTGTACAGAGAACTCGCCTCGTTTAAGTTTAAGGGGTGACTTCTACTCACGTTTTGCTGTATAGAGAACTCGCCTCGTTTACGTTTAAGGGGTGACTTCTGCTCACGTTTTGCTGTAGAGAACTCGCCTCGTTTAAGTTTAAGGGGTGACTTCTGCTCACGTTTTGCTGTAGAGAACTCGCCTCGTTTAAGTTTAAGGGGTGACTTCTACTCACGTTCTGCTGTAGAGAACTTGCCTAGTTTACGTTTAAGGGGTGACTTCTACTCACGTTCTGCTGTAGAGAACTTGCCTAGTTTACGTTTAAGGGGTGACTTCTACTCACGTTTTGCTGTAGAGAACTCGCCTCGTTTAAGTTTAAGGGGTGACTTCTACTCACGTTTTGCTGTATAGAGAACTCGCCTCGTTTACGTTTAAGGGGTGACTTCTGCTCAAGTTTTGCTGTAGAGAACTCGCCTCGTTTAAGTTTAAGGGGTGACTTCTGCTCACGTTTTGCTGTAGAGAACTCGCCTCGTTTACGTTTAAGGGGTGACTTCTGCTCACGTTTTGCTGTAGAGAACTCGCCTCGTTTAAGTTTAAGGGGTGACTTCTACTCACGTTTTGCTGTAGAGAACTCGCCTCGTTTAAGTTTAAGGGGTGACTTCTACTCACGTTTTGCTGTATAGAGAACTCGCCTCGTTTACGTGTAAGGGGTGACTTCTACTCACGTTTTGCTGTAGAGAACTCGCCTCGTTTAAGTTTAAGGGGTGACTTCTACTCACGTTTTGCTGTAGAGAACTCGCCTCGTTTAAGTTTAAGGGGTGACTTCTACTCACGTTCTGCTGTAGAGAACTTGCCTAGTTTACGTTTAAGGGGTGACTTCTACTCACGTTCTGCTGTAGAGAACTTGCCTAGTTTACGTTTAAGGGGTGACTTCTACTCACGTTTTGCTGTAGAGAACTCGCCTCGTTTAAGTTTAAGGGGTGACTTCTACTCACGTTTTGCTGTATAGAGAACTCGCCTCGTTTACGTTTAAGGGGTGACTTCTGCTCACGTTTTGCTGTAGAGAACTCGCCTCGTTTAAGTTTAAGGGGTGACTTCTGCTCACGTTTTGCTGTAGAGAACTCGCCTCGTTTACGTTTAAGGGGTGACTTCTGCTCACGTTTTGCTGTAGAGAACTCGCCTCGTTTAAGTTTAAGGGGTGACTTCTACTCACGTTTTGCTGTAGAGAACTCGCCTCGTTTAAGTTTAAGGGGTGACTTCTACTCACGTTTTGCTGTATAGAGAACTCGCCTCGTTTACGTGTAAGGGGTGACTTCTACTCACGTTTTGCTGTAGAGAACTCGCCTCGTTTAAGTTTAAGGGGTGACTTCTACTCACATTTTGCTGTAGAGAACTCGCCTCGTTTACGTTTAAGGGGTGACTTCTACTCACGTTTTGCTGTAGAGAACTCGCCTCGTTTAAGTTTAAGGGGTGACTTCTACTCACGTTTTGCTGTAGAGAACTCGTCTCGTTTACGTTTAAGGGGTGACTTCTACTCACGTTTTGCTGTAGAGAACTTGCCTAGTTTACGTTTAAGGGGTAACTTCTACTCACGTTTTGCTGTACAGAGAACTCGCCTCGTTTACGTTTAAGGGGTGACTTCTGCTCACGTTTTGCTGTAGAGAACTCGCCTCGTTTACGTTTAAGGGGTGACTTCTACTCACGTTTTGCTGTAGAGAACTCGCCTCGTTTAAGTTTAAGGGGTGACTTCTACTCGCGTTTTGCTGTACAGAGAACTCGCCTCGTTTACGTTTAAGGGGTGACTTCTGCTCACGTTTTGCTGTAGAGAACTCGCCTCGTTTAAGTTTAAGGGGTGACTTCTGCTCACGTTTTGCTGTAGAGAACTCGCCTCGTTTACGTTTAAGGGGTGACTTCTATTAACGTTCTGCTGTAGAGAACTCGCCTCGTTTAAGTTTAAGGGGTGACTTCTACTCACGTTTTGCTGTAGAGAACTCGCCTCGTTTAAGTTTAGGGGTGACTTCTACTAACGTTTTGCTGTACAGAGAACTCGCCTCGTTTACGTTTAAGGAGTGACTTCTACTCACGTTTTGCTGTAGAGAACTCGCCTCGTTTACGTTTAAGGGGTGACTTCTACTCACGTTTTGCTGTAGAGAACTCGCCTCGTTTAAGTTTAAGGGGTGACTTCTACTCACGTTTTGCTGTAGAGAACTCGTCTCGTTTACGTTTAAGGGGTGACTTCTACTCACGTTTTGCTGTAGAGAACTTGCCTAGTTTACGTTTAAGGGGTAACTTCTACTCACGTTTTGCTGTACAGAGAACTCGCCTCGTTTACGTTTAAGGGGTGACTTCTGCTCACGTTTTGCTGTAGAGAACTCGCCTCGTTTACGTTTAAGGGGTGACTTCTACTCACGTTTTGCTGTAGAGAACTCGCCTCGTTTAAGTTTAAGGGGTGACTTCTACTCGCGTTTTGCTGTACAGAGAACTCGCCTCGTTTACGTTTAAGGGGTGACTTCTGCTCACGTTTTGCTGTAGAGAACTCGCCTCGTTTAAGTTTAAGGGGTGACTTCTGCTCACGTTTTGCTGTAGAGAACTCGCCTCGTTTACGTTTAAGGGGTGACTTCTATTAACGTTCTGCTGTAGAGAACTCGCCTCGTTTACGTTTAAGGAGTGACTTCTGCTCACGTTCTGCTGTAGAGAACTTGCCTAGTTTACGTTTAAGGGGTGACTTCTACTCACGTTTTGCTGTAGAGAACTCGCCTCGTTTAAGTTTAAGGGGTGACTTCTACTCACGTTTTGCTGTAGAGAACTCGCCTCGTTTAAGTTTAAGGGGTGACTTCTACTCACGTTTTGCTGTAGAGAACTCGCCTCGTTTACGTATAAGGGGTGACTTCTGCTCACGTTTTGCTGTAGAGAACTCGCCTTGTTTACGTTTAAGGGGTGACTTCTACTCACGTTTTGCTGTAGAGAACTCGCCTCGTTTAAGTTTAAGGGGTGACTTCTGCTCACGTTTTGCTGTAGAGAACTCGCCTCGTTTAAGTTTGAGGGGTGACTTCTACTCACGTTTTGCTGTAGAGAACTCGCCTCATTTACGTTTAAGGGGTGACTTCTGCTCACGTTTTGCTGTAGAGAACTCGCCTCTTTTAAGTTTAAGGGGTGACTTCTACTCACGTTTTGCTGTAGAGAACTCGCCTCGTTTAAGTTTAAGGGGTGACTTCTACTCACGTTTTGCTGTACAGAGAACTCGCCTCGTTTACGTTTAAGGAGTGACTTCTACTCACGTTTTGCTGTACAGAGAATTCGCCTCGTTTACGTTTAAGGGGTGACTTCTGCTCACGTTTTGCTGTAGAGAACTCGCCTCGTTTACGTTTAAGGGGTGACTTCTACTCACGTTTTGCTGTACAGAGAACTCGCCTCGTTTACGTTTAAGGGGTGACTTCTGCTCACGTTTTGCTGTAGAGAACTCGCCTCGTTTAAGTTTAAGGGGTGACTTCTGCTCACGTTTTGCTGTAGAGAACTCGCCTCGTTTAAGTTTAAGGGGTGACTTCTACTCACGTTTTGCTGTAGAGAACTCGCCTCGTTTACGTTTAAGGGGTGACTTCTACTCACGTTTTGCTGTAGAGAACTCGCCTCGTTTACGTTTAAGGGGTGACTTCTACTCACGTTTTGCTGTACAGAGAACTCGCCTCGTTTACGTTTAAGGGGTGACTTCTGCTCACGTTTTGCTGTAGAGAACTCGCCTCGTTTAAGTTTAAGGGGTGACTTCTGCTCACGTTTTGCTGTAGAGAACTCGCCTCGTTTACGTTTAAGGAGTGACTTCTACTCACGTTTTGCTGTAGAGAACTCGCCTCGTTTACGTTTAAGGGGTGACTTCTACTCACGTTTTGCTGTACAGAGAACTCGCCTCGTTTACGTTTAAGGGGTGACTTCTGCTCACGTTTTGCTGTAGAGAACTCGCCTCGTTTAAGTTTAAGGGGTGACTTCTGCTCACGTTTTGCTGTAGAGAACTCGCCTCGTTTACGTTTAAGGGGTGACTTCTGCTCACGTTTTGCTGTAGAGAACTCGCCTCGTTTACGTTTAAGGAGTGACTTCTGCTCACGTTCTGCTGTAGAGAACTTGCCTAGTTTACGTTTAAGGGGTGACTTCTACTCACGTTTTGCTGTAGAGAACTCGCCTCGTTTAAGTTTAAGGGGTGACTTCTACTCACGTTTTGCTGTAGAGAACTCGCCTCGTTTACGTTTAAGGGGTGACTTCTGCTCACGTTTTGCTGTAGAGAACTCGCCTCGTTTAAGTTTAAGGGGTGACTTCTACTCGCGTTTTGCTGTACAGAGAACTCGCCTCGTTTACGTTTAAGGGGTGACTTCTGCTCACGTTTTGCTGTAGAGAACTCGCCTCGTTTAAGTTTAAGGGGTGACTTCTACTCACGTTTTGCTGTAGAGAACTCGCCTCGTTTAAGTTTAAGGGGTGACTTCTACTCACGTTTTGCTGTAGAGAACTCGCCTCGTTTACGTTTAAGGGGTGACTTCTGCTCACGTTTTGCTGTAGAGAACTCGCCTCGTTTAAGTTTAAGGGGTGACTTCTACTCACGTTTTGCTGTAGAGAACTCGCCTCGTTTAAGTTTAAGGGGTGACTTCTACTCACGTTTTGCTGTAGAGAACTCGCCTCGTTTACGTTTAAGGGGTGACTTCTGCTCACGTTTTGCTGTAGAGAACTCGCCTCGTTTAAGTTTAAGGGGTGACTTCTGCTCACGTTTTGCTGTACAGAGAACTCGCCTCGTTTAAGTTTAAGGGGTGACTTCTACTCACGTTTTGCTGTAGAGAACTCGCCTCGTTTAAGTTTAGGGGTGACTTCTACTAACGTTTTGCTGTACAGAGAACTCGCCTCGTTTACGTTTAAGGAGTGACTTCTACTCACGTTTTGCTGTACAGAGAACTCGCCTCGTTTACGTTTAAGGGGTGACTTCTACTCACGTTTTGCTGTACAGTACAGAGAGAATAGCGAGTAGCCGTGTTGAACGTAGGTGCATTATTCAGCGATAAGACCTCTTACCGTTTGGGAAATATTCTGCCTACTGTAATTTACAAACCATAATATAAATTGTTAAATATTTAATTTGTTGATAAATCAACTCATTTTGGGTGCAACCAGGCCTAGTTATGTGGGTGTTACCTTAGCAACAAGACAGTTATTGTGGGCGTAGTGTAACCTTGGCAACAAGCCAACCAACCACCAAGGTTAAGGCAGAATCAAAAGCCGATCGCCTCAATAATGGTTGGAAGGCCCACTTTGAAAAGCTTCTTAATAATGACAGGGTATTGCCTGGTAACTTTATAGAAGTAAAAGTGTCGAGTCTGTACTCCCAGATATTCCCATTGGCGATATCTCCTTTGCAGAAGTGAAGGCTGCTGCAAAGAGCATTAAGACCAATCGTGCCATGGGCCTAGATGGTGTTCCCCCTGAGGTCTTTAAAATACCTGTGTGTTTAAAGCCCATCTATCCCATCATAGTAGACATGTACAGAACAACAAGAGTCCCACAAGAAATTAAAACAAATACGTTGGTGCCAGTTCCCAAGAAGGGCAAAATAACACTTCTCTGGTTCTTTTCGGGGAATCTCATTGATCTCGATTGCTGCAAAGCTATAAAATAGAATTCTATTAAATCGAATCAGGGATCCCATTGAGAGACTGCTCCGTGGAAATTAGAATGGGTTCCGTAACGGTCGTGGGACCATGGAGCCATTTTGGCACTTAGAAGGATAATTGAAGAGTTGTCAAAAAGGAAAAACAGGCATCTGGCTGTTATCTTTGTTGACTCCTTCAAGGCCTTTGATTCAGTCTCTCGCTCACGTATGTTCAGCATACTTTCATTATATGGGATTCCTGATAAAATTATTACAGCAATCAGATTATTATACGATGGTTCGACAACATTTGTGTCTACTGTTGACGGTGACACAGAAGCATTTATAGTGTTATGGGGAGTCCTCCAGGGAGACAGACACACTTGCGCCATTCTTGTTCATAATTGTGGTTGACTATGTTCTGTACCTAACTGATCTAGACTTTGCTGAGACTTATGAGTACTCTCAAAGTCACTAGAGGGAGTCCAACGGCTCCTCAGCTCATTAGAACATGCTGCTTCTAGTGTTGGTCTTTTTATTAACTCCAAAAAGAGTAAACTTTGAAAGTCCTCAGCAAGTCTCTGACCGGATGAGCATAAGCTCAAAGGATGGTATGCTTGAGCATGTGGACGACTTCTGTTACCTGGGATCATGGATCCGGAAGTCAGGTGAGGACCTTCGAATACGTAAGGGAAAAAAGGCATGGGCAGCCTTGAATAGGCTTTCCAGGATTTAGAAGTCAAGTAGAATTAATCGGAAACGTAAGGTCCGATTATTTAGAGCAACAGTAGTTCCAGTACTCCTCTATGAGAGTCCATGCTGGGCTCTAACTGCTGAGGACACCAAATCTCTGGATGGCACGTTCACGAGAATGCTACGCCGGGTTCATTATGTCAAGTACAATGCACACATCTCCAACCACACAATATATAACATTGCAGGTGTCTTATTGGTTCCCCCAAGCTTGACACTAGAACAAAACCGCCTCCGCTTTGCAGGACATTGCTTTCGCCGTGAGGACCAGCCAGTGCATAATCTTTTACTTTGGCAGCCTCATGGAGTGAATAAGCATGGTGGACAGCGCATGACTTTCTTGAGACGCATCTTAAAGGACACTGGCCTTGAAGATACGGATGATCTAGCAAATGTCATGGGTGATAAGGAGTTGTGGCGACGCAATTTTGTCGACAAGCCGGCACAGCATTCTTAAAAATGTAGCTGCAATGCTGCATGCCGATCGTAGTAGTAACAAGGCGTAGTTATGTGAGTGTTACCTTAGCAACAAGACATAGTTATTGTGGGCGTAGTGTAACCTTTGCAATCAGGCGTAGTTATGTGGGTGTTACCTTAGCAACAAAAAGTAGGCCCTAGTTATTGTGGGTTTTACCTTAACAACAGGCGTACTTATGTGGGTGTTACCTTAGCAACAAGAGGCGTAGTTATTGTGGTGTTATCTTAGCAACAAGGCGAAGTTATGAATGCCAATGAGTTTCGTGTTTACGGCAAAGAGATGGTGGACTACATAGCCGACTATCTCGAGACAGTTGAACAACGCCGAGTGCTTCCAGACGTGCAACCGGGCTACCTACGGAAACTTGTGCCACGGGAGGCGCCATCTAGCGGGGAACATTGGCGGGATATATTTGCGGATGTAGAGGGAGTCATCATGCCAGGTATAACCCATTGGCAGCATCCCGGTTTCCATGCCTACTTCCCTTCGGGGAACTCCTACCCCAGTATTCTCGGAGATATGCTCGCCGCCGGTATTGGTTGCATCGGGTTTAATTGGGCTTCGAGTCCCGCATGCGCCGAACTCGAATCTCTCGTCATGGATTGGTTAGGTAAGAGTCTAATATATTTCAGTTTCTTCGCATGATAATTGTGCTTACTCCACTGGACAGTTTCTTTGCCGTGATAATTGTGCTTACTCCACTGGACAGTTTCTTTGCCATGATAATTGTGCTTACTCCACTGGACATTTTTTTGCCATGATAATTGTGCTTACTCCACTGGACATTTTTTTGCCATGATAATTGTGCTTACTCCACTGGACAGTTTCTTTGCCGTGATAATCGTGCTTACTCCACTGGACATTTTTTTGCCATGATAATTCTGCTTACTCCACTGGACATTTTTTTGCCATGATAATTATGCTTACTCCACTGGACAGTTTCTTTGCCGTGATAATTGTGCTTACTCCACTGGACATTTCTTTGCCGTGATAATTGTGCTTACTACACGGGACAGTTTCTTTGCCATGGTAATTGTGCTTACACCACTGGACAGTTTCTTCGCATGATAACTGTGCTTAGTCCATTGGACAGTTTTTTTGCCGTGATAATTGTGCTTACTCCACTGGACAGTTTCTTCGCATGATAATTGTGCTTACTCCTCCTCTGGACAGTTTCTTTGCCGTGATAAAAGTGCTTACTCCACTGGACATTTCTTTGCCGTGATAATTGTGCTTACTACACGGGACAGTTTCTTTGCCATGATAATTGTGCTTACTCCACTGGACATTTTTTTGCCATGATAATTGCGCTTACTCCAAGGGACAGTTTATTTGCCGTGATAATTGTGCTTACTCCACAGGGGATTTCTTTGCCGTGATAATTGTGCTTACTACACGGGACAGTTTCTTTGCCATGATAATTGTGCTTACTCCACTGGACAGTTTCTTTGCCGTGATAATTGTGCTTACTCCACTGGACAGTTTCTCCGCATGATAATTTGCTTACTCCACGGGACAGTTTCTTTGCCATGATAATTGTGCTTACTCCACTAGACATTTTTTGCCATGATAATTGTGCTTATTCCACTGGACAGTTTCTTTGCCGTGATAATTGTGCTTACTCCACTGGACTTTTCTTTGCCGTGATAATTGTGCTTACTACACGGGACAGTTTCTTTGCCATGATAATTGTGCTTACACCAGTGGACAGTTTCTTCGCATGATAATTGTGCTTACTCCTCTGGACAGTTTCTTTGCCGTGATAATTGTGCTTACTCCACTGGACTTTTCTTTGCCGTGATAATTGTGCTTACTACACGGGACAGTTTCTTTGCCATGATAATTGTGCTTACTCCACTGGACAGTTTATTTGCATGATAATTGTGCTTACTCCACTGGACAGTTTCTCCGCATGATAATTTGCTTACTCCACGGGACAGTTTCTTTGCCATGATAATTGTGCTTACTCCACTCGACCGTTTCTTTGCCATGATAATTGTGCTTACTCCACTCGACATTTTTTGCCATGATAATTGTGCTTACTACACGGGACAGTTTCTTTGCCATGGTAATTGTGCTTACACCACTGGACAGTTTCTTCGCATGATAATTGTGCTTAGTCCATTGGACAGTTTCTTTGCCGTGATAATTGTGCTTACTCAACTGGACAGTTTCTTCGCATGATAATTGTGTTTACTCCTCCTCTGGACAGTTTCTTTGCCGTGATAAAAGTGCTTACTCCACTGGACATTTCTTTGCCGTGATAATTGTGCTTACTACACTTGACAGTTTCTTTGTCATGATAATTGTGCTTACTCCACTGGACATTTTTTGCCATGATAATTGCGCTTACTCCAAGGGACAGTTTATTTGCCGTGATAATTTGCTTACTCCACGGGACAGTTTCTTTGCCATGATAATTGTGCTTACTCCACTCGACATTTTTTGCCATGATAATTGCGCTTATTCCACTGGACAGTTTCTTTGCCGTGATAATTGTGCTTACTCCACTGGACTTTTCTTTGCCGTGATAATTGTGCTTACTACACGGGACAGTTTCTTTGCCATGATAATTGTGCTTACACCAGTGGACAGTTTCTTCGCATGATAATTGTGCTTACTCCTCTGGACAGTTTCTTTGCCGTGATAATTGTGCTTACTCCACTGGACTTTTCTTTGCCGTGATAATTGTGCTTACTACACGGGACAGTTTCTTTGCCATGATAATTGTGCTTACACCAGTGGACAGTTTCTTCGCATGATAATTGTGCTTACTCCTCTGGACAGTTTCTTTGCCGTGATAATTGTGCTTACTCCACTGGACTTTTCTTTGCCGTGATAATTGTGCTTACTCCACTGGACAGTTTCTTTGCCGTGATAATTGTGCTTACACCACTGGACAGTTTCTCCGCATGATAATTTGCTTACTCCACGGGACAGTTTCTTTGCCATGATAATTGTGCTTACTCCACTCGACCGTTTCTTTGCCATGATAATTGTGCTTACTCCACTGGACTTTTCTTTGCCGTGATAATTGTGCTTACTACACGGGACAGTTTCTTTGCCATGATAATTGTGCTTACACCAGTGGACAGTTTCTTCGCATGATAATTGTGCTTACTCCTCTGGACAGTTTCTTTGCCGTGATAATTGTGCTTACTCCACTGGACTTTTCTTTGCCGTGATAATTGTGCTTACTCCACTGGACAGTTTCTTTGCCGTGATAATTGTGCTTACTCCACTGGACAGTTTCTCCGCATGATAATTTGCTTACTCCACGGGACAGTTTCTTTGCCATGATAATTGTGCTTACTCCACTCGACCGTTTCTTTGCCATGATAATTGTGCTTACTCCACTCGACATTTTTTGCCATGATAATTGTGCTTATTCCACTGGACAGTTTCTTTGCCGTGATAATTGTGCTTACTCCACTGGACTTTTCTTTGCCGTGATAATTGTGCTTACTACACGGGACAGTTTCTTTGCCATGATAATTGTGCTTACACCAGTGGACAGTTTCTTCGCATGATAATTGTGCTTACTCCCCTGGACAGTTTCTTTGCCGTGATAATTGTGCTTACTCCACTGGACATTTTTTTGCCATGATAATTGTGCTTACACCAGTGGACAGTTTCTTCGCATGATAATTGTGCTTACTCCACTGGACAGTTTCTTTGCCATGATAATTGTGCTTACTCCACTCGACATTTTTTGCCATGATAATTGTGCTTATTCCACTGGACAGTTTCTTTGCCGTGATAATTGTGCTTACTCCACTGGACAGTTTCTTTGCCGTGACAATTGTGCTTACTCCACTGGACAGTTTCTTCGCATGATAATTGTGCTTACTCCACTGGACAGTTTCTTTGCCATGATAATTGTGCTTACTCCACTCGACATTTTTTGCCATGATAATTGTGCTTATTCCACGGGACAGTTTCTTTGCCATGATAATTGTGCTTACTCCACTCGACCGTTTCTTTGCCATGATAATTGTGCTTACTCCACTGGACTTTTCTTTGCCGTGATAATTGTGCTTACTACACGGGACAGTTTCTTTGCCATGATAATTGTGCTTACACCAGTGGACAGTTTCTTCGCATGATAATTTGCTTACTCCACGGGACAGTTTCTTTGCCATGATAATTGTGCTTACTCCACTCGACCGTTTCTTTGCCATGATAATTGTGCTTACTCCACTCGACATTTTTTGCCATGATAATTGTGCTTATTCCACTGGACAGTTTCTTTGCCGTGATAATTGTGCTTACTCCACTGGACTTTTCTTTGCCGTGATAATTGTGCTTATTACACGGGACAGTTTCTTTGCCATGATAATTGTGCTTACACCAGTGGACAGTTTCTTCGCATGATAATTGTGCTTACTCCCCTGGACAGTTTCTTTGCCGTGATAATTGTGCTTACTCCACTGGACATTTTTTTGCCATGATAATTGTGCTTACACCAGTGGACAGTTTCTTCGCATGATAATTGTGCTTACTCCACTGGACAGTTTCTTTGCCGTGATAATTGTGCTTACTCCACTCGACAGTTTCTTTGACATGATAATTGTGCTTACTCCACTGGACATTTTTTTGCCATGATAATTGTGCTTACTCCACTGGACAGTTTCTTTGCATGATAATTCTGCTTACTCCACTGGAATTTCTTAGCCATCATGACAATTGTGCTTACTCCATTGGACAGTTTCTTTGCATGATAATTGTGCTTACTCCACTTGACAGTTTCTTTGCCATGATAATTGTGCTTACTCCACTGTACAGTTTCTTTGCCATGATAATTGTGCTTACTCCACGGGACAGTTTCTTTGCCATGATAATTGTGCTTACTCCACTGGACAGTTTATTTCCCATGATAATTTTGCTTACTCCACATGACAACTTCTTTGCCATTGTAATTGTGCTTACTCCACAGGACAACTCCTTTGCCATTGTAATTGTGCTTACTCCACAGGACAACTCCTTTGCCATTGTAATTGTGCTTACTCCACAGGACAACTCCTTTGCCATTGTAATTGTGCTTACTCCACACGACAACTCCTTTGCCATTGTAATTGTGCTTACTCCACAGGACAACTCCTTTGCCATTGTAATTGTGCTTACTCCACAGGACAACTCCTTTGCCATTGTAATTGTGCTTACTCCACAGGACAACTCCTTTGCCATTGTAATTGTGCTTACTCCACAGGACAACTCCTTTGCCATTGTAATTGTGCTTACTCCACAGGACAACTCCTTTGCCATTGTAATTGTGCTTACTCCACAGGACAACTCCTTTGCCATTGTAATTGTGCTTACTCCACAGGACAACTCCTTTGCCATTGTAATTGTGCTTACTCCACAGGACAACTCCTTTGCCATTGTAATTGTGCTTACTCCACAGGACAACTCCTTTGCCATTGTAATTGTGCTTACTCCACAGGACAACTCCTTTGCCATTGTAATTGTGCTTACTCCACAGGACAACTCCTTTGCCATTGTAATTGTGCTTACTCCACAGGACAACTCCTTTGCCATTGTAATTGTGCTTACTCCACAGGACAACTCCTTTGCCATTGTAATTGTGCTTACTCCACAGGACAACTCCTTTGCCATTGTAATTGTGCTTACTCCACAGGACAACTCCTTTGCCATTGTAATTGTGCTTACTCCACAGGACAACTTCTTTGCCATTGTAATTGTGCTTACTCCACTCGACAGTGTCTTGCCTTGATAATTAATTGTGCTACAGTTAATACAGATAATAGTCCTAGAGTAAGTTATTAATAGATTCCGTTTGTTTGTCGGTCCACATACAAATTGTACATGGTTGCTGTTTATATTGCCACAGGCCAGATTCCTTTCCATTTTGGTTTGTGTTTGTATTTCCACAGGTCATTTTGCTTTCCATAATAGTTCAGTAATTTTCCACAGGCCAGATGCTCGGCTTGCCATTAGAATTCCTATCATGGCCCAGTAAAGGTGGCGGTGGAGTCCTGCAGGGGAGCGCTAGTGATTGTGTCCTTGTTAGCATGCTAACAGCTCGGAGGTTAGCTCTAAATCGACTTCAAAACGCCTATCCGGACCAAACCGCAGGTCAACTGTTATCGAAACTCGTTGGGTACTGCTCAATACAGGTAGGTATTCTACACATTATGGGCAGTCTGTTACTGTTTAATACAGGTAGGGATGGGATGGGTCGAATTTGTTGGTGGTCATTAAGTCGGAATGGAATGATCCAGAAAATTTTTTTTCACCGACAGATCATATTATTATATTTTTGGTTATTATTATTATAATAACTTTATATTTGTTATCGCTTTTTTTAGGCACATTCTTGTTTCGAAAAAGGTGCTAATATCAGCATGGTTACGTTGCGCCACCTAGCTACCGATTCAGAGCACAGTCTCCGTGGAGACGTTCTGGAACGCGCCATTCTAGAGGACCTCCGAGAAGGGCTGTTTCCTTTCTACGTAGGCGCTACACTGGGCACTACCACCATATGTAGCTTCGACAATCTCTGGGAGATTGGCTCCGTGACTCAGCTGTATGGTCTGTGGTTGCACGTGGACGGAGCCTATGCAGCATCAGCCTTCATATGTCCCGAATACAGAAGTCACTTAAAGGGAATCGAGGTTATTATCATTTACTAGCACATTCAAGAGCTCTAAACTTCAAATCTGCGTATTAATATTGGAAACAACTTCAGTCCTGAAAAACTGAATATATATATAGAATAACTAAAAACAGTCACAAAAAGTTCTTCTCTCTAAAGTGTATCAATTACTTTTTATGACCCTAACACTAACCCTATACAAATAGTCAATTAGTCAATTATGTACAAATGACAGAAAAATTCTCAAAATTTGCCTTTGTTTAAATTTCGCGATGGAATTTGTAAGAAAAAATTGCAATCTATATTCTGGAAATGTCGGTAGATAATAAGTAGCGTTATTTGTTTATGTAATTCCTCAGAATGTTCATTCGTTCAATATGAATCCTAACAAGTGGATGTTGGTGAACTTCGATTGTAGTTGTTTGTGGGTCAGGGAAGTTAATCAACTCACGGAAACCTTCACTATCGACCCCATCTACCTTCGTCATAAGAACTCACACGTTGCTATGGACTACAGACATTGGGGCATACCTCTTAGTCGGCGGTTTCGTAGTCTGAAATTATGGTTTGTTATCCGTTGCTATGGTATCGAAGGGCTCCAGAATTATATTCGTAAGGTTAGAATTTAGATATTAATTATGTAATTTATACTTCTTATTCACCAAAAAAATCTAGAAAATTATTCTGAGGAATATATGTTTATTCATTGAAATTCTACATAAATAACGCAAGCCAAACAAGAGGAACAGTAGGGACATTTAATATAATGATATACACCCCCATTCGGGGTAATTGAAAATTATATGTTTATATATAAATTAATAAAATATTAATATTAAAAAGTTTTGTTAACGAGCGAGTTCAGCGAGCGAGGCACTATTGGGACAAGCGAGAACGTGAAATCTGTCGGCTCATGAGAGCCCGCAGAAAGTACAGTTACAATCTCGTGAGAGTTCGTGAAACGGTCGGCTATTCAGGCAGATCTTGTGGTGGAACCATAGAGCCGTTGTGCGAGTTATAATATGTCGATGTTTCTGCCCAGGCATTTTCCATCTGTAGTAAAAGCCAGTTTGTTTATATAATTTTATTGTCGTTCCTTATTTTTGAATGGAAAATTTTTAAACCAGTTTCAATAGTTATTGATAGGAGGGAAAAAATTATACAATTCCACTGCAAGGAAATTTCATAATTTCCTTTAATGTTAGGGAATAAATTTTACATATTAAAATTGTAAAATGCTTCCTACTGTCCCGTTTATCTTTGCTATATGTTAACAATGGATGTAAACCAACTGAAAAGTAAAATTGTTCACTTTTTTGTGATATTAGCAAGATAATGTAGAATGAAAGTTGGATGAATTGCGAAGTAGTTTTGGGTCCCCCCACTTCTTCGCTAGATTTACTGGACTATCGGCACTCCTTTAGCATAGAGATAGAGCTGCTCGAATCGCTGTTGGTCCGTCCGTCTGTATGTTTCACTCAATGTCAAAACTCCATATCTAAGCAACGACTTATTCAATTTCAATAAAATTTTCTATAGTTGTATTAAATAAAACGATAGAACCCGAATCGTATCAGATAGAAGAACCTCAGCAAAGCAGATTAGAGTTGACCGGCGTGTTTCAAGTGTTTCAGGCTTCCATGTGGGGCATTACCGGTAATAATACTGTATGCTAAGGTCATATAGGGGGGAACTGTAACCTGTTATATTGACTTTCGTTTATTGTTTTATTTAGAATAATGCGCCTCAGTAACCTGCTCCTTTCCCCTAATTTATAATTTAACATTGTGACTATACGCCAAGTCCCCCTCCCCCCCTCTCCCTCATGTCTCGCTAAGGTTCGCTGGATTTGTTTCCCCGAAATGATTTATCATATTTGTTCAGTGCAAACAATTTGTTATTAATTTTTATTTCATTATTTTATCCTGTTTTTATATTTTTCTAGCATATTTCTCTTGCCAAACTGTTTGAGAGTTTTGTTCGATCGGACTCGAGATTCGAAGTTCACGGAAATGTTCGTACTGGTCTAGTTTGTTTCAGATTAAAGGTAAGTCACTCACATTATTGTGGTTGAAAGTTTGGTGGTACTGCAGGGTTGGTTACATAATAGTTTAAATAGAAGTTCGATTTCGCATCAAGTTAAAGGATCGTTGTTGCTACCAGTTCTTCTTGGGATGATTTATTTTAAGTTTTCCAACTTTTCTTAATGAATTTTCAGTCGTAATAAAACGTGTAAAAAATTAACTACGTATTCCTAACTCCACAACACCTGGACTCCTGAAAACGGTCATTAAATATAATAATTACAACAATTTCTTATTTATTTCCTCCAAAATATAAAATAAAAGTATTGCACAATACATCTACAAAATTGATTGCTAGGTTCATTGGTGTGAGCTTCCGCTATAGCATAGCTCACCCCTGCATCTGGAGAGTTCTATAATGTTTAAATCTAATTATACAGATAGGTGGGTGCGTGAAGAATACCAGACTTTCTGCCGTTATATTTCACCCTGCAGTTACCCCCATGTGAAGAATACCAGGTTTTCACCAAAAACACATGTTACAGAAGGGCTGAATCTAACCAAAACAATAAATTTATCATTATTGTCAAAACGAAGTTGGTGAGAAAACAGGCGGAAATGAATTCAGAGCCTTTAAAAACTATAAACGCTGCGGAAATAACCTAACCAGTTAAATTATAAGATTGCGACAACTTAGAGTTATTTTATAGTTATACTGTAAACGCCACAACATTTATTTTCATCTTTTTAAGGGTCCGAATAAACTTACTGAGACTTTACTGGACCTGATTAACGACACGGGGGAGCTGCATATGGTCCCGGGTTCCGTTAAGGGTCGTTACATCATACGATTCTGCGTCTGCAGTGAGCGAGCCAACAAGTCTCACATGTACTCCGCCTGGGATATAATAACGGACGCCGCCACCGCTGTGATGGAGGACAAAGCCCTCGAAGAAGTCCTTATTGTCGATAGACATGTTAGAGTTTATTTTATTTTATATTACTTTATATTTTATTATATATTACTTTATATTTTTTTATATATTACTTTATATTATTTGATTATATTACTTTATATTATTTTATTATATATTACTTTATATTTTTTTATATATTACTTTATATTTTTTTATATATTACCTCATATTTTATATATTTATCATTTATATTTCATATTTAATTTTATTATAATATATTACTTCATTGAAGTAGAAGCTTGATTGAATAATTTGAATAATAAATGTATTTTATTTATTAATCAAGCACGTTAAGTAAAATCCTTATCGGTAGGTATGTCAGTGCCAAAGTATGTAAAAAACTAAAAAGCAACAAGACCTAGATGTTGCATGCAATCAGTGATCAGCTGTCGGCAGCCAGCTGATCGGTAGGTTTCGCCCCGCACCTGAAGGCATTCTCAGGAGGCCAAGCCGAGAAGTGTAGAGAGAGATTTTGTTAGCGCATTTGATAAAATATGTTCTTTCACTCTCAATTTTCCTATATTGTGACTTCTTTCTGTTACTTAATAAACCATGCAAATTTCATTTAAATTTAAATTTCATTTCATTTAGTTCGGTACGGTATTTGATTATCTATTGTATTTAACAGAGATATGATACCGGGAGGGTGTGGCAACACAGTACAAGTAAATGACTGACTAATTAATTCTGTAAGGACTCAAGTCTGGCAACTGTGTTTCCCTTTAGAGGAAACGTATTGTAACAAGTCTTTTGGTCTAATTATATTGATATCGCTACAGTATTCAATTTGTGACAACTCTCAATCGTGATGTAATTAATAATAAGAGCTTTGCTTATATTAATGGTCTGAAATATCGCCATATATTAATTATTTAGTAAAAGTCAGAGATATGACAGCACACAAATCTGATACAATTGTCCAGATTATCACTGATACTTAATTACAGCAACCCACCTGTTGTGGCGCGTGTAAAACTTTCTTGATTCTGTAATATCGGCGATATATTAAGCAAATAATAATGACAAATTGAATTTACCAGTAGAATATCCAATATAACGATAAATAATTATAATTCAATTATTAACTCTTTAAGTTTAGACCTTAGGCCTGTAATAACCACCAGTCAATTAAACTTGACCGGGGATCAGTGCCTCTGCATGGGCAATACGACTTCTTCTGTCCAACAATAACAAAAAGAGTGAATCAACCACAGAACTAATCGTACTTATATATCAGCTTATCAGTAAGGAGCATAGCCAATAAGGTGGATCCTTATACAGGCCGTATACAAGCTGGATATGCAGATAATGGCACTAGATGGCGTCAAAACCCTCAACAAAGAATTATCCAACAGAAATAGCCAATATTATATCGTAACCGACTTTATCAATATAAAATGGTGTTTTGAGCTTAAAATTAGTAAAATAAGTAATCTAAAAGGCTAAGTTCACACGTGCAGCAACAGATTGATTTCCAAAGGGGGACGGGGGTAATTATGTCCAATGAAATGTTTAGAATGCACACAGCCCCGCTGAAAATTATGTTGCAAGGGTTTTCCGGTTCGGGGATTTCATTTCTAAAGTTAGTTTACTCATTTGACAGAGTCATATCTGTCTGTCATTGCTGTCTGTCTGTCCAGTCACAATATAACCGAAGGCTGAACAGACAAACAAACAATGTGGATGACATCAAAAACGAAAACTGACATTAGAAATGAAATCAACAACCATGAAAACCCCCATGACAAAAATTCCTACTACTTTGACAAACAGATCGTTGGACAGACAGAAAAACCGACAGACAGACATAGAAACAGTACAGTTTTCGTCAAAAGTGAAAACTGAAATTTGGGATAAATCAGTGACCAGGAAAACTCCGATAACATAACTTTTATCTAGTTGGAATGCTTTCCTTAAAGAATGTTTTTGTTATATTGTCACGGACAAACCGTCAAAAACACAATCCCAGGAAGACAGTTTTCACAGACTTTAACACAGAGTAAGGTTAACTAACATCATCACTAATAACTTTTGAACTTCATTAGCTATTAACAAACGGTTTGAAGTTTTGAAATCCTCATAAAAATCTGCACCAGGGGGATTGGAAATGAAAATCGATTTTTTTGTACTGAATTAGTCAACCCCCCCCCCCCCCCCCCCCCCCCCCCCCACAAATAATTGAGTGAAACAAAAGTTCAAAGAATAAGGTAAATAAATGTATGAAATCTGCAGAGATTGTTAATGTCCTGCAGATAATCTATTATAGATCTCTTTAACTTTCTACTGCTTACGACCTACTTCGGATCGGTAAAAAATATGAAGGAGTATAGGACGGTAGGTGCTAAAATGCACAACGAGCAACAATGACCAACAGCGAGCAACAATGACCAACAACGAGCAACAACGAGTAACAACGAGTAACAATGAGCAACAATGACCAACAACGAGCAACAATGAGCAACAATGATCAACAACGAGCAACAATGACCAACAACGAGTAACAATGATCAACAACGAGCAACAATGAGCAACAATGACTAACAATGATCAACAATGAGCAACAATGACCAACAACGTGCAACAATGACCAACAACGAGCAACAATGAGCAACAACGAGCAACAATGAAAGTACAACAACGAGCAACAATGAGCAACAATGAGCAACAACGAGCAACAATGACCAACAACGAGCAACAATGAGCAACAATGAGCAACAATGAGCAACAACGAGCAACAATGAGCAACAACGAGTAACAATGAGCAACAATGAGCAACAATGAGCAACAACGAGCAACAGCGAGCAACAACGAGCAACAATGAGCAACAATGAGCAACAACGAGCAACAATGATCAACAACGAGCAACAATGAGCAACAATGATCAACAATGAGCAACAACGAGCAACAACGAGCAACAATGAGCAACAATGAGCAACAATGATCAACAACGAGCAATAATAAAGTACAACAACGAGTAATAATGAGCAACAACGAGCAACAATGATCAACAATGAGCAACAATGAGCAACAATGAGCAACAACGAGCAACAACGAGCAACAACGAGCAACAACGAGCAACAATGAGCAACAATGAGCAACAATGATCAACAACGAGCAATAATAAAGTACAACAACGAGTAACAACGAGTAACAATGAGCAACAATGAGCAACAACGGGCAACAATGAGCAACAATGACCAACAACGAGCAACAATGACCAACAACGAGTAACAATGAACAACAACGAGCAACAATGAGCAACAATGACCAACAACGTGCAACAATGACCAACAATGATCAACAATGAGCAACAATGACCAACAACGTGCAACAATGACCAACAACGAGCAACAATGAGCAACAATGAGCAACAATGATCAACAACGAGCAATAATAAAGTACAACAACGAGTAACAATGAGCAACAATGACCAACAACGAGTAACAATGATCAACAACGAGCAACAATGAGCAACAATGACCAACAACGTGCAACAATGACCAACAATGATCAACAATGAGCAACAATGACCAACAACGTGCAACAATGACCAA
>JAUCBJ010001742.1:0-28739 GCA_032718475.1 Nemertoderma westbladi
TGACTTTTTATTAATTATAAAAAAAAAAAAATATATAGTGAAATAATTCATCACTAATGTTTATTTTATTTTGAAATAAAGGTAAATTAAATAGCCATTTTCATGAACGATATTTTATTAAGTGTTTGTATGTTATTGTGAAATAATTATAATTTTAATGAATAATTATTATCATATCAAACAAGTTAGCATTTTCATTCAGTTACAGTCATGGGCCAAAACGTCCGGGCCGAATCGTCCGGGCCGAATCGTCCGGGCCGAAATGTCCTGGACCGAAACGTCCTAGGCCGAAATGTCTGTATACCTCAAACATCAACTGTAAGTTTGTATAATGTATTACCCAATGAATAGCTCTTCCCAGTGAATCCTATGACAATAGTCTATAAGGTTACTCACTCTTATGTTAAGTGGGAGGGAGTTGATGAAAATGAATGAGGAAGGACCCAACTAACACTACGTTAGTCTATGGAGGGTCGGTCTCCTTACAGATGATGAAATCATCAGAAAATGAATACAGAAAATGAATAATATGACTCATATTACTTACTTACGTACCTAGAGAACATTAGTAAATGTGTCAAACCCTAGTATTATTGAAAGGTGGTTTAATATTTACCTAGTTTCACCAGAAGTGACCTAACAGACTTCATTGTTTATATGAAAAAATTGACCTACCACTACTAACCCGTTTAATTTAGTTGGATTGTTTATTATATTTAATTCTATGTAACGAGTATTGATATCAACATAATTCCATTGTTGAAAGTTCATATACTTATTTTGGTGAAAATTTCAGAAAAAACTCAATATTACATAATTTAACATATTGTATTGGATTGTGTTGAGAACTTGTACGTGATTTCAGGGAACGATTTTGCTGCCAAGGCTAACTGTATACAGAAATCTTATATTTTTGTCGTATTATTATTCATTTCCCATGCCTAAAACATTTATGCTTCGATTGTATTGAATGGCCCATAAGGTTGTTTTTATTGTTGCCTAACAACGGCTGTAGTATTATTGAACTCTCATTGGTAGCAGCCGAAGTTGATATCCCTGCGTCTTATTGGCTGTTCTATTCACTGGGCATTGTATATAGTCGTTGTCAACCCTTACAGGCTAGCTCTTTTGATTTTAACCTAAATAACACCTTAGGTTTTTGTATTGATTTCATAAGCGCCATTGTGCCACTTTAATTACTGTGGTTCACAATATTTACCTAATCACTTCATTGTAACTAGTCATTTACTCTAATCATTTGTATTAACAACTAATATTTGCACTACTTGTTGATGAATATATTGGACTAAAGATCAAACCAACTTGATTCCCACACGATAAATGTAAGTGCGCCTGTCAGTAATAAGATTCGGTTCATTTAATGCAAATGTGTGAGTCCACAATATTGTTATATTATTCCCAACTAGTAGCTACTATTATACTATATTATACTATAGATACGGCTCTACCTTGAATGTAAAAATTGAGTTACTTTTTATAAATTTGCTAGTGTTAGACGTAGAATGAAATAAAATGTTTCTTCATTATTACAGTAATTCGACGAACTATATTCTCTGAGTATGCCGAAAGCTAGCCAACTTGGTCACCATGGTTACCAATAGACCACACGTGGTATTACCATAGAAACGAGGCGCCACCATTGGCAATCCGAGAGAACACGACTGCAGGGGATATGATGACAGATATCTACTGACACTCTGGCAACAATAATATTCTAGAACTTTCGCAAAGACACGACGCTTCTACCTACAGAATACCGCCGGATTTCCTAAACAAATCGAAGCGAAAATATAAAATTGGAAACTCTTTTTCTTTCCACGACAACCGACACCAGACGCGCGACTACGGGGTTTATTTCGACGAGAAGTTTGGGAAGTTTAAATCCTACGGAGATAAGCGGCAGCATCTGTCTGCGAACCACATCGAGTGGGTGAGTGACACAGCTGGGCGAGGTACCCGGCCCTACACGTCGGTTTACCGGAGGAGTTTCAACCGAGTCTCGTCTGTAACCCCGGATACAACTGCGGGGATATTGCTTGATATCCCTCCTGTATTCCGGGCCGCCACCTCGGAATCATTCTGACCCCACTCCCGCTTCCCCCGTGTCTACCCGACCCCGTAGTCAGGGCGACTGATCGCTCGGAATATATCCGGGTTGGTATGACAGCTCCTCATTCCGGTTCATTTAGGACTCCTCTTCGCTCCATCGCTTTGGCACAGGAACCATTCCAGAAACCCAATAACTGGCGATATTCAAACAGAGGCGTTAAAATATAATAGGATTTATTTGTATATTATTAGGTAATAAAGAATTTTAATTAACAATTAATTTGTTTAATTATATCAGCTGATTTTGAAAAGTCCAAATTTTGCTCTCGTAACTCCTCCGACATTCTCAAAATGTTTCTATAAAATATATTAGGTAATATTAGGCAGACAACTGATACGGATGTTGAAATATTTAAGGCAACACTTATGAGTTAAGGTGCACCTTAGCTAAGGTTGATTTATATGCAACTGGCCTGTTACGGTATATGCGCTGTATACATATATTAGTCAGTTATACTGTACATATATTAGTCCATTATACAGTATAATATATTAGTCCTTTATATAGTATCATATATTAGTCCGTGATGCAGTATAATTATTTTAGATAAGGCATAATAGCGCAGTGACATTTAGATAAGGAGAATAAAACGCCCATATATTTTAAATTCATCCATTTTGTATAGTATGTAGCCCTACCTATGTAATTTTGTAATAGGATATAAGTAGATAGTTCCAGGGTAGCAAGTTCTTGTTGGACCCTGGATATGGGCTTGCTATTATTAGCCTTGATGGGGCTAGCTATTGGTTTTAATTTTCTCTATAATGCGCTAAATTAACCTTTGTGCATCATGTTATTAGTACCGCTAAATTAAGCATTGGCAAAATTACCTTATATGGTGACGAATTGTGGGTTTTAGGAGCAATAGGTTCACAATCCGGCTCTCTTATTGGCCTAACTGCTTCCAGGTTGGTCTAATGATAGCTCGGATTGGGGAGCCAATGAGAGATCGATTGCATCACCTTTCTCAAATCACCTATAAATTGGCGTTTTGCCGGTATGTGCTGTGTTAGTTACAGTAGTGATAGTTTCTTCTTGATTATTCAGAGTTTCGGATACATTTGTGCGTAAATTCTGTATTTCTGCTTTTTTCGGAATTATTTTCTTGCAATGATTAGCTAGATTCTTGCTTGTGTTTCTCAATCAATCCCAATGATTGCTGTCAATTACACTTGGAACTATGATTTCTACCTTTTAGTAAATGGTTCTATGTGATTTATTTCGACGCAATAATCCCACGGGATTTCTTAGACTGTCAGACTTTGTGATTTGCATGTGCCGTTACGGTAGCTACCCATAGGATGGAGAGCTAAGTTACCGATAGGCGCAGGGTGCATCGGGGGGTTAGCGACGAAGGGAGCGCGGAGGATTCAAAGGCGGGCAACGCTGGCATGAAGGTCACCGTTGCGGTTGGGCATTTGGCAGTGTAGAGCGGAGACCACTCGCTAGTACAGTAATTAGGGGCTGATGATCCAGATTTTGTCTCTATTTTGTAGTATTAGGGGGGCAGGAATTGGGTTAGTTAGGAAGCCTAGATGTACTCGGGAGAGGCCTACATGCTTTACATATCGAATTGCGAGTTGCGGTCGTTGCGAATAGCAAACGGCACTGTATTGTGAACTATTGATTGTTACGCTGATTGGTGTGTTACTAAAGTGTGCCTAATAAATCACGAATGCTTAGATAGGCACTCTTTTCCCTTTGATTGATTTCTATTTCTTAGTTACGAAATTAATTATTGCTTAGGTTGAAAATAATACAGTATCTTAGGCTGTTACTAGTGTGACCCGGTGTGTAATAAATTAGAATTGCGCATTCTGGAATACTTAGTAATTAGTACGCTGTTACATATTTGTGACTGTAATTAATTAGTAAAATTAAGAATTTGTACGCAGCATAGCGGAGAGTAGTTAAGGTAATAATTTAAAGTACCGTAAACTATTCATGCTGGGCGGTTATTTGAATTAGCGGGCAATAAGTTAGATCGCAGTATACAGTACGCAAAACGCATTAGTAATTTGCTGGCCTAAAGCCAGCCGTAGGCAAGTTTAGTCCCACAATAGGTATTACCCCTAAATAAAACTGTACCATTTTTGATTATTTAAATATTCTCACATTCACACATTCCATTAGGGAACCCCAGTATTTGCGATTAGACGCGATTGTTTGCGATTAGATTAGAGTATAAAAGACGTAATTATTAGCGCGTTTTAAAAGTAAGATTAGGCCATAAGAATACACTCTGAGTGTAAGGCCTCTCACACTCGTCTTAAGTCAGCTTAGGGAGTCGATTCAGGTTTGTTGTTTTGGTTATTCCCGCTTGGCTCATATATTCGAACAGTTAGCTCTCTATTGAGTAATTGATAGAGAAAGTAACGAGAATTTAGCAGGAGCCGTAGAAAATTAGGAAATATATTAGCGGACGGCAGATTAGCGCCATCCAACGGTAAGTAGTGGGTTTCTCACTCCTCTACGTATACACGGATACTCACTACCAATTACTAACAACAGACAATACGGAAAACGTCAGAGGGGCGGGACAGCCATATACCTAAAAAACGGACTAGACTACACACACCGTACAGATATTACAATTGAACACTGCGAATCTTCTTGGGTTAGTATTTCTAGAACAAAAAAATCTAAAAATATAAAACCAATATTAATAGGCAAAATTTATCGCCCTGATTCCTGCGATCTAAATAATTTTCTAGAAAATGTCAACAATTTACTTTATAATTTATCAACTCAAAATCTTGACGTTATTTTAACCGGCGATTTCAATTTAGACCTTTTAAAAAAATCAAACAACGCTATTAAATACCTACAAGTTTTAGAATCATACTCCTTCGAACAACTAATTAAAGTCCCAACTAGAATAACCCCCCATTCCAAAACTCTACTTGATCACATTTCAACAAATATACGAGATAAAATAATAACTCCCGGTGTTTTCCTTGCAGAAGTAGGTACAACTGACCACTTAGGTACATTTATTACAATTCAAAATTACTCATGTTTTTTTAACCCACCTGAAACACGTTACACTTACGACTATTCTAAATTTAACAAAGAAAACTATCTAAACGATTTGCGAGAAACCAGCTTGTGGACATATAAAAATGATAATATTATGACTGAAAATAAATTTGAAGAATTTTACAAAAATTTTGAAAAAATAACGAGTAAACACCTACCGAAAAAACAATTAGAAAAAAATGAAATACCAAAAAAACCATGGATGACCATAGGACTGATTAAATCGTCAATAACTAAAAATAAAATGTACGCCGCTCTCTCAAAAAATACGACAGAAGAAAAATTAAAGGAATATAAAAAATACCGTAACAAATTTTCGAAAACTCTAAAATCTGCGGAAAAATTATATTATGCAAAAGAATTCGACAAAAACAAAAATAATATGAGAAAAACATGGAATACAATAAATTCAGCTTTAAACAGGTCAAAACCGAAAACTTCACCAAAAAAACTAATTATTACTGATAAGAATGGAAATAATAAAGAAATTACTAACCCCAAGGAAATCTGCAGTGTTTTTAACAACCACTTTGCTACTATAGGAACTCGACTGGCACAAGAGATACCCACAACAAACAGAAACCCAATACGTTATATAAACCACAAAAAACCAAACTCCTTCTCACTTGTTGAAACCTCTAACACTGAAACTATTTACAACATACTAGATCTCAATAACTCAAGTTCAACTAATGACAGCTTCCCCATCACTCTAGTTAAATTAGCAGCGTACGATATTGCACCACATTTGACATATCTGATAAATCTCTCTATTAAAACCGGTTCATTCCCATCCACTCTTAAATCTGCTAAAATTACCCCAGTTTTTAAATCCGGCGTCCCTACTGACAAAAATAATTACAGGCCCATATCAATATTACCTGTATTCAGTAAACTCTTTGAACGCGTAATCAACTCCCAACTAATCTCTTATCTAGACAAGTACTCCATACTCTCACAATACCAATACGGATTTCGAAAACAATCTACAACAACAGATGCCATACTGACTGTAACCGAAAAATTACAAAATATTCTAGAATTACAAGAATCTGCCTGTTTGATATCAATAGATCTTAAGAAAGCCTTCGATACTTTACAACACAATATTCTCTTAACGACGATACAAACCTACTTTACAATCACAAAGACCTTGAAATACTAACTGAAACTGTAAATACCGAACTTAATAAAATTGATCTATGGCTAACCGACAACCAACTATCATTAAATCTTAAAAAAACAGAGTATCTATTTTTTACAAATAAAAAAGAAACAAAACACAATAACATAAAAATACGTAATCAACCAATAAAAAATGTAAATGAAACAAAATTTTTAGGAATTTGGATAGACAGAAAGTTATCTTGGAAAAATCATTGTGCTTATGTTTTGAAGAAAATCTCAAAATCAGCTGGTATATTTTTTAAACTCCGACACACTCTACCACTACGTATAAGAAAATTACTCTACTGTTCACTGATACAACCTTACATTAATTACGGTATAGTGATCTGGGGTAACGCTCAATCTACACATACAAAACCTATTAAAATTAAAATAAATAAACTAGTCAGAGCTAGCTATTACCTTCAGTCACTACAGAGAACACGCATCACCACTCTACAAACAATTAGATATACTACCGATTGAAAAACTGCATTTTCTTGAAACAGCTAAACTAATGTGGGAAATCCACAATAACAAAAAACAAAATTTTATCACTTCGTTGTTTCAACAAACATCTACTGTACATACTTCCAACACAAGATCAACAACAAGAAAAAACTACTATGTACCACGGACCCGACTACTACAAGGACAGAAATCATTAAAATATAACGGTGTCATTGTCTGGAACACGCTAGATGTAGATATGAAACAAAGTAAATCGAAAAAATCATTAGGAAGAAAATTAAAAATTAAACTAATAAATGAGCTACAGTAAGATAAAATACGAGAAATAAAATACAAAAAAATATAAAATATTGCGATTTTATCCAGTTTCAACTCCTAAAAATACAAATTAAATTAATTGAATAAAAAGTAAAATAAATATACAGTACTTTGTGGGAAAAACGAAAAAATGGAAATCGCCTGAGCTGTTGCTGGTTGGATAGGCTAGTACCACCCCACCCACCCCCCCCCCCCCCCCCCCGAACTGGTCGTTGATAGCAGTTGACAAAACTAGCTTCGGCTACTGCCAACTACTATCAGTGCACTATTATTACCAACATTCAAAATTATTAAATTGTTAAATGCTTACCCTGCTAATTAAAAATTAAAAATAATGCAATTATTGTTATAATTATTGTGTACGACCACTCGGTATAAATAAAAATAAATAAATCTCAATCTCAATCTTTTGTACTCCGCAGCCCTACATTAGTAATTATACGCTCCTGATTGCCCTGTTTAATAAATAGAGCAGTTTGTGTTTTTATTGGTTAGGCCGGGTAGTTTGTTCGAAACAGTAAAGCACGTTTTGTTTTGCTGTACTGCGTACAGTAAGACAGAGAGTGTATTCTTTAGGCTGTTAGTTTAGACTACTGTTAGTTTTGTTTGTTTTGCTGCCTTTCAACAGTAAAGCACGTTTTGTTTTGCTGTACTGCGTACAGTAAAGTACGATTAAGATTGCTGTATTAGGTACTGTACTGCGTACGGTGAGACAGAGAGTGTATTCTTTAGGCTGTTAAGTTAGAGTTTGGTATTCATTAGTCGCAATACAGTAGTACAGTAGTGCATTAGGCTGATTTCTGTTACTGCGTACAGTAGAAAAGACATTTGTTTTGCTGTACCACATACAGTATTCATTAGGCTGTTAGGTTAGTGTACTGTTCTAGTTACTGTACTGCGTACAAGTGGATGTACGGTAGTGCGTTTACTAATCACAAATACAGCAGTTCATTAGGCAAGCTGTAATTAGTAAGTTTTTGAAAATATTAGCTAGGTTTGTGAGAATTCAGTTTCGGTCAAAATTATTTTGTAATAAAATCTAGAGTTTTGTACCGGTATATTAGATAACCGCTTAGTTGTTTTATACCATCTGGAGATACATGGCAAGACGGAGCTTCTGAGTTTGGGGTTCGTGTGGGTCTGCGGGTTCGGTTTGCAATCCGTGAAAGGACTGAAACTTTGGACGCGGATGTGGAATCTCACAGCAAACAAGGTTAGTTGTTCTGTTGGCACCATTGTGTTTGTGGAAGCAGTAAAAAATTATCGGTTGTTTAACTGCGAAGCTGAACTCAATTTATTAGTTAGGTTAGTTAGGTTTAGCCGACCATGTTTTTTGAATCGCTCAAGTTAGAGAGAGAGAAAGAGAGAGAGTCGCAGCGCAAAGATGTAGCCACGCGCTAGTGGATACATATAATATTTGAAATTAAAATTGCGTTAATTAGAGCTGTATATGCAAAATTAGAAATATTTGGGTGGCAAGTTTATTTTGAATATTTTGTATTAGATTCAAAGTTATTTTGTGCTATACCGGTATTTAAATGCTATATAATAGCTATAGAATAATATTTATGTTTAAATTTTGTATTGGTATTTGCTACAACTATATCCTATTAAATTCCCAATATTGTATTGCGAATTTATTTGACATTTTGAGACCAACCAATTATTTGACAAATAATTTAACCGCATTGCGATTAAATTATATATATCTCGAATTTTGCGAGATTTTAGCCGGAAGGCAAAATATTACTTAGACAATGAGTGTCTCAGACAAGGAGGCACTAGAGGACAGCTATGAGACGGCGGCCGGGCCGCCGACTGATACAGTGTAGACATAACTGTTGACGACAATGCCGACTATGACGACGCAGCGAGTGATGCTGATGTAAGTGAACAGGAGGACGAGACAGTAACCAGTGAGGAAGAGCAAGGTGAGGTAATAGTATTAGGATCCCCTACCACTACTGTAAGGAAGGATTGTATAGCAACCCGGCCAGAGGTGAGTGATAGGGAGGGTAGTATAGCAGAAGCGAGAGCCCGGAGCCCGGTTTCCAGACCTGTGGGCATGGTAAGTGCCGTGGTCCCAGCGGCTATAAGGAGTACCCGTAGTTCCCGAAATAATCCTTCAAGTCCACCGAGTGTGAGTCAGGTAAGCGAGAGAGAACTAGACATTGCGATAAAGAAGAAACTTCGTGCGCATGCCGGACATATAACCCGGACGGCGGACAAGGTAAGGAAGATGTTAGCCAACTCAGCGAACATCGGAAGGGAAGGGTTAGTAGAGATTAGAAGAGGATACAACTCAGCGTTATTCAAGCAGACAGAGGAGCTTGCAGTCCTAGCAAAGAAAGCAGTGGAGTCTCAGTCGAGCGACATGGCGACGATGATTTACGATAGGGTTTTAGCAGCCTTGTTGGAGCACCGCGCGTTATCGGAGCGATTTCGACAAGTTAGGACGGATAACTGGTTGCTATGGGCATCACAAGCGCAGGCAACTCAGGTGAGCGGCGCAGAGTTGAGAGATTTAGTGGAGCGAGAAGAGACGCAAGATAAGGAAGTGCGCCGTTATCAGAGGGAAGTTACCAGTTGGCTGATGCAGAGTGGAGTGGTGGTACCGGGCCAGGTGCTACCAACGACGGAGAACATCCAACAGAGGACGTTGACTCCACCCGACGACGCATCTAGAGACAGTGGCGATTCCCAGGTTAGTCACGCGCGAGGTAAGGTTATATGTGCTAGATCCCTTGTTTCTCACAACTCGGCAGAGGAGAGAAGATGCCGACTGGACGAACAACAGGCGGAAGTTTTGCGTGCAGCGGAAGCACGGAAGGAAGCTGAGCGGGAATGGGAGCGCACACGTAAGTTAGACGCGAGGTTGCGAGAGTTGGAAGATAAAGGTAAGCGTGAGCAAGCGGAGCGTGAACAGAAGGAACGCGAACTCCAACTCGAACGCGAACAGAAGGAATGCGAACTCGAACTTGAACGCAAATGCAAGGAACGCGAACTCCAACTTGAACGCGAACGGAAGGAACGCGAACTCGAGATCGAGAAGGAGCGACAGGCGTTGTATGAAGAAAAGAGGCGTGTGGAAGAAGAGAGCGCAGCGAGATGAGCAAGGGAAGAAGAAGAACATAAACTGGCGCAGTTGGAAAGTGCGAGATTAGATTTAGAGAGCGAAGAACGGACCAGAAAGGCGAATGAAATCGCCGAGAAGGGGATGCGAATGATCGAAGAATGTGGGGCGAGTGTAGGTACCGAGTTGCGAGAACTGTTCGCACTGCAGAAGGCCGAACAGGAAGCGAGAACTCCGACTGTATGTGAGTCGACGACGACCAAAATTCCTATACCCGGTCCAGCTATTACAAGTACTCGGATTGCTAAACCGTTCGCTACATATCGCACGCCAGTTGGTATTAGTGCTTCACCCATCGTGCAGGATCCACGTCATCAGAACACCGCACCAGTACATATCGAACGTGAGAACGAAGAATTTAGAGGAGAAACTCCAACGGGACGAGTATTTGGCGAACCGAACCCGCGGGTTTGGAATACACGGACAGAGCGCCGACCCAGTTCGACGGAGAACTTCCGGGTTAAACCGGAAGAGGGATCATATGAGAGACAGCGGTTTACTCAGATAGAGCCGACTATACAACAGAACCCTAGCCAGGAATTTATTACGAGGGATGAGTTAAGTGCTAGTTTAGCGCAAGCTATTTCGCCGCACATCCAACCTATAACGGACATGCTTAGTAACCTGCAGTTAAAGGAAGCAGCCCTGGTAAGAAGTAATTCAAATCCTAGCAGGCCTGACTTAGATAAAGTCCAACCTAGTCAACGAGTACGTATATCGGAGGCAACTATACCACATAGACCTCAGGTAAGGACGCCTGTCCCGACTATTTCTAATCCCAATTTCGAAAATTTGGCAGAGAAGTTTATACAGGAGGCTTGGGTCAGGGCCTCGGGCCAACACGAGCGCTAAGGACTGACACTGAATCAATCGATGAAGAGGAAGACATGAGACGTCAGAAGTCCCGAATCTATAAGGAAAGAAGGACGGACGCGGAGCAGGTAAGTTTGAACCACCGGGAAAGGACCAGACTTAATAACCCTGCAGAACTAAACCATTTGTTAACCCGGAACGACGCAACTCTTAGAGACATAGGGAAGTTTGCCGCTAGGCAAGGACTACCGCGCAACAACCCCAGAAGTTTATGGGCAACCATAAGCACTGGAGGACATTCAAAACTTATGCCGATGAACAGCTGACCAACAGCACCTTTACTCCCAACGAGAAGTTTAACTATTTGCTTCAAATGCTCCATCGAGAACCTAGAGTCATTGCTGACAATTTTGTTGGCAATGAAAGAGCGTTTGAGTTAGCAATAAAGACACTTAGCGACATCTACGGGAATAAAACCAAGATGGCACAGTCGATAGTGCAAGACTTGAGTAAAGGCGGAAGGATAACAACTCCGTTAGAGCTGTTGAACTTAGCGAACGCTATTTCGAACGCATTGGACATCTTGAGGATGGTGAATCTACCTCATCATGGTGATCACGCCGAAGTTTTAAAGAGTGTAATAAGATGTTTAAACATGCGTTACAGACAGAAATGGCGCAAATTAGAGAATAAGTTGGAGGGTCAAGGTAAGGTGTTGACACTTCAACACATTCATGACATGATAGCCACAGACGCAGTAGCAGAGATGAAATCAAATTTCTCAGAGGAGAATATGAGAGAGTCTAAACCTGTTACTGGTAAGTCTATGGTAAGTTTTGACGATGACAGGACCACTGTGACATTTAACTCAGTAGACAGATATAATTCGAGTACCCCAGCCTTTAGATCAGACTCGCGAGTATGGTCAGGTGAGCGGTTAGATAGACCTAGGTTAAAGCAACAAGAGTTGCCGGATGGATTTGTAGGTTGCCAATTCTGCTTACTAAGGAGGTAAGATCTGACAATCATAAGTTAGATAGTTGCAGACGGTTCAAATAATTAAATTTGGAACAGAGAAGAGTTCAAGTGCGGACGTTGGACACCTGTTGGGCATGTCTTGCACCAGGTCATGTACGGCGGCAGTGCCCGAACAGCAAGGACGGATGCATGGAATGCGGCAGACTACATCACAAGTTGCTACATGCAGATTTCCATACCCCAATGGATCGTTACTTACAGCGAAATCCTCAAAGGAAGGGGAGCAAAGAACCCGTATCGATAAGGAGAAATACGTACACCGGCATTCAGGACGATGGTTATCAACCAGGTTTGTCGGACGAGGATGGCGAGTCGAGTGCGAGAGAGGTGACCTGCCAAGGTTTCACCGCGGATAGTTCATCGACCAGCGCGTGGACGTATTTATCATCGGCCACGTCGGAGATATTTAGCGTGATTCCGGTGAAACTTACCAGAGATAAGGGATTGAAAAGAATATATGTGATGTTGGACACTGCGTCCACATTATCCTATATCAACGAGGAAGTGGCGAGAGCCGTTTCTAGCTTCCAAGATGCCGAGGAGATCCAAATAGAGTTGAAGTCTATGCACGGGGTAGGGGACACAGAATTTTGGTAGAACTAGACTCCCTACTTCCGAGAGAGCAACACACTCGACAAGAACGAAGAGCATTGCCATTGGACGGATTCAAGTGTCTAGCTATGAAGGGGTTCGGCAGGCAGTTAGGTAAGGTGCCACCGATGAGTCCCATAGCACAGGAGTATTTTGACAAGGTTAGAGTACCGAGACACCAGGTAGGTTATAGGAATGTTTCTATGTTAATTGGTGCAGAACAGCTGATCACACACCAGATATGGAAAACGAGACCAGCTGAGCCGCATGTAAATGGACCACATGCCCATAGGACTATATTAGGTTGGTATACAAGAGTGCCCATGTCCTATGAGTTTACAGGTGGCGACAAGCCAATAGACAGATACAACGAATTACAGCCTATAGCTGAACCACCGTTAGTAGAACCACCAGACATAGACGAGTTTAGGAGAACTTGTATTGACCATTATAGTGACGTTAGCGAGTCGGACGAGGAGTTGATTCCCGATAATGTTAGGTTGTCGGAACCACTTCACAATGACCAGACAGATAGTGAACCCGAGGACTACTGTTATCAGACCCGTGGGTCTGGTTCAGCGGCCCACGCTACCTATTTGAGTAACATTTTGACTTATACCGACATAGTGGAGGGTCAAGTGGCTAAATATTGAGACCTAGACATTTTCCAATACAGTGAGGAGGAGTTGCAGAAGGAATTGATACGCCAGGACCTTGAGACAGGAGCCAGAACCGTCGAATGGCTGGATAAGGACGCAATGGAACCCGGTGGATATGACCTAGCCATGTCTACTGATGAGAAACGGGCGCTGGAGATGATGGAAGATACCATACGTCTGCTACTGACTGGACATTTTGAAGTTGGAATGTTGTGGCGTCGACAACCACCTAAGTTGGAGAACAACTACAGCTTAGCCTTGAAAAGATTGAACGGAATAAGGGCTCGGTTGTTAAGGAATCCGGACATTAGGGAGAAGTATTGCGCCCAGATCAACAACTATTTTGCCAAGGGATTTGCTGGGAAGGTAGAGGAGCCGGACTTAGTGACGGACCAGACTTATTACCTCCTACACCACTATGTGACTCACCCTGACAAACCTGACAAAGTCCGAGTAGTCAACGACTGCGCAGCAGTCTACAGAGGTATGTCCCTGAATTCAGAGTTGATGGACGGTCCCAACCTGAACAATTATTTGATAGGTATACTTTTACGTATTAGACAGCGGCGATTCGCATTTACTTGTGACATCGAGGCGATGTTTCACCAGGTAAGAGCCTGTAAGGCAGACCAGGATAGTCTTAGATTTCTCTGGTTTGAGAATGAAGACTTATCCGGCCCAGTGGTTACATACCAGATGTACGTTAGGATATTTGGCGCCCGCGATAGTCCAAATGGCACGCTGTTTGTTCTAAAGAAAACGGCAACAGCCCAGATTGGTAAGTACCCAGTAGAGGTTATTGAGTCCATCTTGAGAAACTTCTACATGGACAACGGATTGGTGTCTAAGGACACAGCGGAATAAGCCATAGAAGTGGCTCACGGCCTGCAAGAGTGCTTGGCTACAGGGGGATTCCCTCTGACCAAGTTCACTACAAACTCGGAGGCCCTATTAGAATCGTTCCCGGTGAAAGATCGCGGGAGCGGAGACATTGAATTGGGGGTAGAACCCATCCCCATGACACGAGTACTGGGACTCGCTTGGAATCCGAACACGGATAAGTTCCAGGTAAGAGTTAGATTTGAGCCCAGTAGTCCAGACAAAGTTTTGACAAAGAGAATTTGCTTATCGACATTGAGTAGACTATTTGACCCGATGAACTTTATCAGTCCGGTAATATTACAGGCACGAGCGTGCATGAGGAAAATTTGGTTGTCCAACCTCGAGTGGGACGAACCAATATCTCCTATACATGCAAAGCAGTGGAGAGAGTGGGAAGCCGAGTTACATCTATTGAAAAATATAGATGTACCCCGTTCCTACTTTCCGAATCAGCTGATATTCCCAGCTGATCTCGAACTCCATTTGTTCAGTGACGCAAGTGACACCGGATTTGGTATGGTAGCCTACCTTCGCCGAGAGGTAAGTCAGGACAAGTTTGAGACGGCTTTTGTGACTTCTAGATCAAAGACAATGCCGGTCAAATACATGACTGTCCCTCGTGCAGAGTTACAGGTGGCAGTAGTTTCAGTCGAGGTAAGTAAGCAGATAATAGAGGAGTTAGACACGACATTGACCTTATTCTATTGGACGGACGCATCCTTAGTGTTAGTATATATCGCAGCCGACAATATTGCACTAAAGACATTTGTGGCCAACAGACGCGCTCAGATCGTAGACGTTTTGACGAAGGAACAATGGAGACATTGTCCGGGAGTGTTGAACCCGGCCGACATAACTTCGAGAGGTGCAATGCCGGTGGAATTCTGTCAGGAAGAGTCGCAGGAGTTTTGGTTGCATGGACCTGATTTTCTAACAAGGACACAGGAACATTGGCCAGAGCGACTGAAGATAGTGACCAATCCGATGCCAGAAGATGCAGAGGTCAAAGTGGAGAAAGTCTCTAAGTCAAAGTCTAAAGCCAAACTCAAGTCATTGGAGCGGCCTGAAGAGTCATTGGAGCGGCCTGAGATATCATTGGAGCAGCCCGGAGACATGTCAGACCTACAGACTTACGTGACTACTATGTCAGGAAGGGTAAGTTATGACATAAAACCACCCTTACAGACTAAACCAGAGTCACAGTTGGTAAGTGACGGACAGAAAATGACCGACACAATGGAGCCTTTGGTTTCCAAACCTGCGGGTTTGGATTCGAAACTTCCATTAGTTAGCGGACAACCGTCGCTGGCATTAGAGCCAGCTAGTATTTATGATAAATTACTAAATTCGTCTGCCTCTTGGATGACAATTTGTAAAAGAACTGCGTGGTTAAGCCGATATATTCCGTACCTTTGTTTAAAACATTCGAAACATTTCGGAGAACAAATGAGCACTAATAGTGAGCGAATTCAGAAATTGAAACAACCTCTGACAGAGGATGAAATTGATCAAGCGGAATTAAAGCATTTGAAGCATTATCAAATGTGTGCCTTCCCAAAAGAATTCCATCTATTATCGGCTCAACGACCAGTTCTCTATAAACCCCTTAGAAAATGGAGTCCATTAATCCATAAGGGTTTGATTTGTCATAGATCGAGAATCCAGACTGTCGACATAAACTCACAGTTTAGGTTCCCAGTGATAATCCCTAGTCACCCAATAGAATTTCAAAGAGCGATTCCATGGGATATACACAAGCGATTGCATCACGCGGGAAAGTTACACTGTTTGTCGGCAGCGAGACAGTGATTCATTCTATTGCAGCCAAGCAGGGCAGTAGGTACTATGTACGACGCCTGTCTGGTTTGCAAGAGGGTGAATGCCAGAGTATTGGAACAGGAGATGGCTGAACTCCCAGAAGCGAGAGTGCAGGCATATGACCCACCCTTTACGAATACAGGGATGGATTGTTTTGGTCCGATTGAGGCAAAGAGTGGACGGCTGACCCACAAGCGATGGGGCCTGCTACTGACATGCATGGCTAGTAGAGCCATACATATTGAGCGTGTGGCAGACATGTCGACCACATCTCTGCTCCTGGCCTTAAAGAGATTTATGGCCAGGAGAGGACTAGTAAAGGCGTTTTACTCTGATAACGGTACAAACTTTGTCGGAGGGAATAGCGAGTTAAACGTGGCACACAAAGCAGCACAGAATAAAGAAATTTCTGCAGCACTTTTGCCCCAAAGAATAGAGTGGAGATTCAATACTCCAGAAAGTCCTTGGAGAGGAGGAAGTTGGGAGCGTTTAGTTTGCTCTATAAAGCAGGGCATTGCCAAAACATTGCCTGTGAACAAACAACTTACCGACGACGAGCTGGTCACAGCTTTCATCGAAATCGAGCATACACTAAACTCGAGGCCGATAGCTATGTTGCCAGACGGTGTTGCATTAACGCCGAATCATTTGCTAATGCAGAGTCCAGCATTTCTTGTGCCGGCATCAGAACCCATTAGTGCCGACCTATATAGTCGTAAGAGCTGGAAAATAACTAAAAAAATGAATAATGGAAAATAAATTTGTGGCGTACACATTCTGGGAATATTGGCGGGAATACTATCTTCCCACCATATCTACCAGATCAAAGTGGTACAAAACGGTTAGGAGCCTCCAAAGAGGAGACTATGTATTGATAACCGAGCCGATTGTCAAGAGAAAATATTGGGAGACGGGAGTCATCTTGCATATACACCCAGACGTGCAAAACATAGTGCGCACAGTCACTGTGAAAATTAGGTGCAAGTGTCCGAAACCAAAGAAGTGTAAAACTAATGGTTTACGCACCTTGGACCGACCGGTCCAAGATATTGTGTTATTAGAGGAGACACGCATCAAGACAGGAGATTATAATTTGTCTCCTGCCTCAAAACAAAATTAGTGTTGGACGCAACTCACTTTGTATGCATTCCTCGTATGCAAATACTAGGAAATGCATAGGAGCGGGATTGTGGTGATTTGCGTTGAGTTGTCTGGTGGGTATCAAAAAAAATTTTATTTTCAAAATTTTTTGAAAATTAAAAATTAAAAAAAAAATTTTTAAAATTAGAAGTGAACCCAAGACAATCTCAGACGCTGTGTATAGACGCATTTTGAATTTGTCTATAGACACAATAATTTGAAAAGTCATGAAGCCTGGAAAATAGCATTTAGAAACCATGGTGACGGCTATATTATGTAGGAGTGTAAATTGAGTTTAGCAACTTCCTCAGATTGGTGCCAGCAGTGCAACTAAGGTGCTAAAGGTTAGTAGCACCAGAGCGTACACGGACCCCACTCAGTAGTTTGCAGTGAAGTGTGATGTTCGATTATCAAACCTGTGGGTTTGGTATAGTCGAGCGTTGAGACTATTGTCCTTTCTAACTACTGTAGCTTAGTACAAGTAATGGGAGTAGTTTGGGCATCAAAAAGTGAGTTGGTCACAGCCAGTTTATCTCCAAAGTTTTTGCGCTATGCATGGGAATAGGTTAGAGGATAGTTAGGAATGAGACGGGATCTAGAGAGTCGAACCTGAACTGCTGGAAGGCGGGCGGGGGGGGGGGGGGGGCTCATGAGGTCTGACATCTAACTGATTTACCCACAGCGTAATTAGTTACGTAACGGAACCTTATTGGGATATATATATATATGTATATACGCGGATTGTAATGGAGAAGGGAATTAGAGCCCAACCAAATGAATCGAATCGAATGTTTACTACCATGGAAGGTCGGTAATGGAGCTAAATGGAAAGTATAAACCCTCTTACGATAAAGAATTAAGGAGGGAAAGAATGAGAGCGTTGGGGGACAGTATGGAAGTTTTGCGGAAGGAGTATCGCACTCGGTATCCCTACGATTTCGCGTTAGACGTATGCGACATTAGTGCAGACCCGGACGAGGAGATCGCACGGCTGTACCATATGAACATGTATTTACGACATGAAGAGCCTCTACCTGCAGTCCGAGATTAGTTCGACAGAATGCATCTTTACAGGAGGACTCGAGGCGAGGATCAAGAGACGTCGAAGGTCTTCAGTGTATACAAGTTGTTCTATAAATGTGGTGAATGCATGAACAAACAAGACGTGGCGATTCCCGACCGATTGGACGAGTAACATCCTAAACCGATATTAACGTGATGTCAAGCTCACCAATTCCTTAGATACAACGAGGGAGGTTACCCAATGAGCAACCCGATGATCAGTATCGACTTCAGCAGAAAGCGGCCTCCAAGACCTATTACGCTGACCGTTACGACATTAGATCCGTATACGGAGATTAAACCCTGTTCGACACCCAGTTTGATAGAGACAGCAGCGGCCATTTCGCTATACCGAGCCTACAAGGATCTAGAGGTGCGGCGCGAAGCGGCACGGGACTCGGGTACCAAACCCGTGGGTTTGGAGCTCTCGAGTCCCTGGACTACGTTTACTTTACCTCATCGAGCGAGAAGCCTCACGCCTGAGCATCAGGACGACATAGACGCGTTGCGGCAGGAGGAGCGAGCAGCGAAGGCAAAACAATTATTCGATGCGCGGGTAGCGGAATATAATAAGACCGCGGATAGACATCAGGAGGAGACGAGGAGAATGACCGGATTTGTTCCACAGGCCGTATCTCAACCCCGACCGGTGTATCATTCCGACGGCAATAAACCTGCGATATTGGTAGATCACCCGGAGTCGCAAGAAGCAAATAGATTCTTGCCGATGGTGAGGATGTCGGATCATTGGAACGTCGACTGTCTACGGGAAGTTTTATGCGCGAAGTTTTTGCGTGATGTCCCGATGCAGATCACAGACTATGACACATTGGATAAGATTGGAGCTCCGGGGAAGGAGATTAAGCTATTCGGATGGTTAGACAAGTACATCAAGGTATGGGTCGCGGTGGCTACATTTCCAGATGACGAGGAGGTAGACCAGGCGTGGCTGAGGAGAAAGGGATCTTACACCCGATATGACGACCACAAGGCTATCGAGCGCATGTGGACCCCATCAGAAGAGATTCAGCGTCAGTGGAGGAAAACGGAGGAATCACTGCAGGATTGGAGAGTGATGTTCTACAACAATGAAGGAGGGTCTCATCAGGAATGCTTGACTAGTAAGTGCATTCAAATTCGCGCGGCCGATGGTGTGACTCATGTGTTTATGCGCGTAAGAGCGGATAGAGAGAAACTGGAGCCCATAATCACGACACAATATCGGAAGGGGAAGGATCCTAGGGAACAGATTTTGGAGGTATGCAGGCGAGGAGGTATGCACGGAGCGGAGCGTATCGACGCCAGGATGCTACCCAAGAAAGTTAGAGAGGTGTTTCTTAACCAAGATTATGTCAAGGTGGGATCGGGAGTCCAGAGCGATTTGGAAAGTGACTTTAACGCCATGACTGATTTGGAGGATAGATTGCCAAGACCGTTTGTCGACACCAAGCTATTGTTGCTATGGGCACAGGATATTGGAATTTATAGGGAGTATCCCAACTCTGCCAAGACTGGTATGGGCTTCATAGCACATTTATTGTATAATTGGGACTTCAAGTTGAAGACGCAGAAGAAATACGAGGAGGCGTATGGTGAATATAACACGCCACCGGGAGCAGAGTTTAAATCCCACTTCAAGCGGCAAGCGTTAGTGTATTGGAACATATGCGCGCCACCCCGTGCGTCACTACAATATTATTTGGTGCTTGAGTCGAACACGGTAACTTGTTTAGTAGCGGATATCGTTGCGCGAGTTTTGAAGCGTCATCCATTGGTGTTCGGAGGAGATCAATACGTTCGCTCGAAAGGGGGAATCCAATCCGACGTGATGAAGCGTTTCTTAACCCCGTTCTTCAACCAATCGTTAGAGAATACGTCGATGGTGAGGAGAGGATTAGCGATATTCGAAGGGATATATCGACAGAATATCGGAGATTTGGGAGACCGACCGTCGATGGAGTATCTGACGCCAGAAGCTTTGGAGAAGTGGTTCGGGAATCAAACCCACGGGTTTGGTACTCCCTTCCACTCGGAGGCTGATAGACCTGTTAGAGAGGGTTGGCCGGAGACGTTAGTAGAGGTGTTTGGAGTAGAACTTCTGGTAGAGAAGACATATCCGAAACGAACGCGGGAGGAAATATTGGAGATAGAGGAAAAGGGCGAGGATGTTTACTTCGTTCCGGATCGACAACCTTTAACTGGAGAGGATGACATCGTATTAGACATTGGGAAAGAAGGAAGTGTGAAACCGATTGGAGACCTCATATACGAGAGGGCCTGGTTTCCACAAGCGCATAGGTGCAAGTTGTGCGGCAGCACAAGGCACAATCAAAAATCGTGCGACGCAGTAGTGGAGGCGGCGCATAAGGTCTGCCGTTGGTGCAACGAGACCAACCATTCATTTCATACGTGCACCGTTTTCATTTCTCAATGTGGATATTGTGGAGTAAAGGGACATTGTAGCGCAAGATGCCAACTGCGAGACGATTCCTTCCAAAACCATAGCGCTAACCTACTTCGGGAGATGCTAGATAAGTGGGAGAGTGTGGCTGACTACCACATACAAGCGCAGATGCATTGGTTACCATTTAAGGCGGGATATGGATTTTGGGCGGTAGACCCATCACATGTTGCATACGAGCCATATTTGCAGTCGTTACCACAATATCAGGAGCTCATCCTAACCGCTCAAGACCTTCCACAGAACACTGGAGTCATAGTTGTTCGGGAATACTTCAGACAACTAAATATGGATAATAAGTACACTTGGAACTTTGTTGCTATTTGTGACCGTATCACGAAAGGTCTATTTTCGGAAACTAGAAAGGTGGTGCGCGCGCGAGGAGATTGGAGGATGGCGGCTATTCAATACTGCAACGAATTCCTATTGACTCACGTACCAGTGGGGTCGTTGACCGCTCGGAGAATTGAAGAACAGCGAACCACAGCGCCCACAGTGACGACCGTTGGAGCTCAAGGCTCACGGAAGGAACCAGGAGGAGAGGTCCGAGACAAGCATCAAGTCAAGGACGACCACTATCATTTGATTATAGAGGCTCAGCGATTGCAGCGCAAGGCGCAGGGGGCGTCGGAGAAGGCGCGTGTGCAATTGCAAAAGGAAGAGTTGGCGGAAGTGACCACAGGAGCACGACAATTGGGACGAGGTCGAGGTAGAAGCATGAGCTGGGAATCTGTCGGGGCTCAGGGAACATCATCGCCGGTTCCGGGGAGTGACGCCTCAAGGACGCCGTCAACAGAGTCTACAAGGAGTAGACTGGTGTATCTGGGGAGGGGGCAAAGGAGAGGAGCGAGCCCGAGAGACCCAGGAGCTAGCCGATGAGACTATAGTATCACGGGGCGACAGACTCTAGATATATACATCATCGTCGCTCTGATGTATATTGTAGCATTTTTTGTAAATATCCGACTAGACTCATATACACTAGCCGCACTGATTTGAATTTATATTATGAGAGAGGCGAAGGAGGTGATTGGGGAGACAAACCTGCGGGTTTGGCTTACTCCTTTCACCTGCCCTAGCAAAATTTTATAAATGAAAGTAATATATTTTGTAAATTTAATTTGTATGTAGTAATCATTATGTAGAACGAATGAGAAACAATATTTTGTAAATTTAATTTGTATGAAATAATCGTTAACATTGAAAGAGATAATATTTTGTAAATTTAATTTGTATGTAATTCATTATGCAATATCTATAAGCAATATTTGTAAATAGTAGAGTTATTATAGTTATTTAGATTATTTGGAAGAGAATTTAATTTGTTTGTATACATCGCCTTATACTCTTCTACAATTGGAGGGAAACATTGTATGATTTCCCTTGGAGCGGTGTTACGGTATATGCGCTGTATACATATATTAGTCAGTTATACTGTACATATATTAATCCATTATACAGTATAATATATTAGTCCATTATATAGTATCATATATTAGTCCGTGATGCAGTATAATTATTTTAGATAAGGCATAATAGCGCAGTGACATTTAGATAAGGAGAATAAAACGCCCATATATTTTGAATTCATCCATTTTGTATAGTATGTAGCCCTACCTATGTAATTTTGTAATAGGATATAAGTAGATAGTTCCAGGGTAGCAAGTTCTTGTTGGACCCTGGATATGGGCTTGCTGTTATTAGCCTTGATGGGGCTAGCTATTGGTTTTAATTTTCTCTATAATTGCGCTAAATTAACCTTTGTGCATCATGTTATTAGTACCGCTAAATTAAGCATCGGCAAAATTACCTTATATGGTGACGAATTGTGGGTTTTAAGAGCAATAGGTTCACAATCCGGCTCTCTTATTGGCCTAACTGCTTCCAGGTTGGTCTAATGATAGCTCGGATTGGGGAGCCAATGAGAGATCGATTGCATCACCCTTCTCAAATCACCTATAAATTGGCGTTTTGCCGGTATGTGCTGTGTTAGTTACAGTAGTGATAGCTTTCTTCTTGATTATTCAGAGTTTCGGATACATTTGTGCGTAAATTCTGTATTTCTGCTATTTTCGGAATTATTTTCTTGCAATGATTAGCTAATTGATTCTTGCTTGTGTTTCTCAATCAATCCCAATGATTGCTGTCAATTACACTTGGAACTATGATTTCTACCTTTTAGTAAATGGTTCTATGTGATTTATTTCGACGCAATAATCCCACGGGATTTCTTAGACTGTCAGACTTTGTGATTTGCATGTGCCGTTACGGTAGCTACCCATAGGATGGAGAGCTAAGTTACCGATAGGCGCAGGGTGCATCGGGGGGTTAGCGACGAAGGGAGCGCGGAGGATTCAAAGGCGGGCAATGCTGGCATGAAGGTCACCGTTGCGGTTGGGCATTTGGCAGTGTAGAGCGGAGACCACTCGCTAGTACAGTAATTAGGGGCTGATGATCCAGATTTTGTCTCTATTTTGTAGTATTAGGGGGGCAGGAATTGGGTTAGTTAGGAAGCCTAGATGTACTCGGGAGAGGCCTACATGCTTTACATATCGAATTGCGAGTTGCGGTCGTTGCGAATAGCAAACGGCACTGTATTGTGAACTATTGATTGTTACGCTGATTGGTGTGTTACTAAAGTGTGCCTAATAAATCACGAATGCTTAGATAGGCACTCTTTTCCCTTTGATTGATTTCTATTTCTTAGTTACGAAATTAATTATTGCTTAGGTTGAAAATAATACAGTATCTTAGGCTGTTACTAGTGTGACCCGGTGTGTAATAAATTAGAATTGCGCATTCTAGAATACTTAGTAATTAGTACGCTGTTACATATTTTTGACTGTAATTAATTAGTAAAATTAAGAATTTGTACGCAGCATAGCGGAGAGTAGTTAAGGTAATAATTTAAAGTACCGTAAACTATTCTCGCTGGGCGGTTATTTGAATTAGCGGGCAATAAGTTAGATCGCAGTATACAGTACGCAAAACGCATTAGTAATTTGCTGGCCTAAAGCCAGCCGTAGGCAAGTTTAATCCCACAATAGGTATTACCCCTAAATAAAACTGTACCATTTTTGATTATTTAAATATTCTCACATTCACACATTCCGTTAGGGAACCCCATTATTAGACGCGATTGTTTGCGATTAGATTAGATTAGAAAAGACGTAATTATTAGCGCGTTTTAACAGTAAGATTAGGCCATAAGAATACACTCTGAGTGTAAGGCCTCTCACACTCGTCTTAAGTCAGCTTAGGGAGTCGATTCGGGTTTGTTGTTTTGGTTATTCCCGCTTGGCTCATATATTCGAACAGTTAGCTCTCTATTGAGTAATTGATAGAGAAAGGAACGAGAATTTAGCAGGAGCCGTAGAAAATTAGGAAATATATTAACGGACGGCAGATTAGCGCCATCCAACGGTAAGTAGTGGGTTTTTGTACTCCGCAGCCCTACATTAGTAATTATACGCTCCTGATTGCCCTGTTTAATAAATAGAGCAGTTTTGTGTTTTTATTGGTTAGGCCGGGTAGTTTGTTCGAAACACGGCCCCCCCTGGTCTAACAGCAAGTTAAGTAAATAAAGTTAAGTTATTGCAACTATAATTTATTAATATATTGTAAATATTGACCAAACATAAACCAATAACCCATAACCATCACACATATAAACTGGTAACATATAGCAGAATAGCCAAGATTCAGTCTCTTCTAAAACTTATTGGGAATTCAAACTGCAAAATAAATAATAAAAACGTTAAAGTAAATAATTTTATAGTAAATAAAAAGATATTTATTCAGGAACTCAAGTTCCTGGTATTATTAATCAGGAACTTTTCACCTACATGTAATATATCGTATTTTTATTTATTTACCATAGAAATGTTATACGAAATACTTATAGCAACCATATAGCAGAATATTTCATGAGATGGTGATGGAGGTCATTAAGGAATCTAGTGAAATAAAATTAAATGTTTCATATTAAATTTTTTACACATTGCGTTTCCTACCCGCGGTAAGTAGTTATTACTCAGTAGAATAAAAATTAATTTTATAATTAAATGTAAAAGTTAGTTTCCAACGCTACTCTATTGGAATTATTTAGTAATTTTATATAAAACTTACAGTTTTACTAAATCCAAATCTTCATTTCAACTCGAGAAGCCGGATTCCCATCCAGTAAAATGATCCCAATAAGGTCCTTTCCGATACCCCCGCACCATATTCTCCGTTCAAGCTACTGTACCCGCAGTCTGTGACTGTACCACCACGACCCAGTATGTTCTACGGCGCAGTTGGTGGAGCTCCCTGTCATTATCGCGGTCCTTGGTAGAGAATGGTGCACCGTTGGAATAATCCAATGCGTCACCAGCAGTACCACGGTAACCGGATACATGTAGGCGATAATTAGTTGCAGCTGATCCGATAGAGAAGTTGTTGTATTCCGCGTATTTGTGTTCGTTGGTGTAATTCTTTTTATCATTTGTTCTCAATCATTGGGATCTACCCACCCCTCTCCAGTGAACCACAAATCGACTCTCAACTTCACCCCGCCTTCACTCAGCTTGTGGATCTTCTCCAACCCCAACCAAAAATTGATAATCGGGTTGCCAAATCCATTAACGTATTCGTTCCAGGTGCGGTAAAAGTCAACAGATCCATCAACTCTTTGTTGAATCTTTATCCCCTGAACCCATATCAGATGGCCGTATATATTGTTTAACGCGTTTTGGATGGTTACCAGATCTTGGTCATGGTCATTATCCTAAAACAATAATTATTGCGTAACTTGAGATTATTTATCTATTAATTCGAAAATATTTTTGTTTTCATCACCATTAGATAAAAATACGAAGCAATTTAGCAGAGGTAGGCTTACTCACACATTTATTTAACAAGGCTGGTAGGCTTACTCACATATTTATTTAACAAAGGCTGGTAGGCTTACTCACATATTTATTTAACAAGGCTGGTAGGCTTACTCACACATTTATTTAACAAAGGCTGGTAGGCTTACTCACACATTTATTTAACAAGGCTGGTAGGCTTACTCACATATTTATTTAACAAAGGCTGGTAGGCTTACTCACACATTTATTTAACAAGGTTGGTAGGCTTACTCACATATTTATTTAACAAAGGCTGGTAGGCTTACTCACACATTTATTTAACAAGGTTGGTAGGCTTACTCACACATTTATTTAACAAAGGCTGGTAGGCTTACTCACACATTTATTTAACAAGGTTGGCTCAGGCTTACTCACACATTTATTTAACAAGGCTGGTAGGCTTACTCACATATTTATTTAACAAAGGCTGGTAGGCTTACTCACATATTTATTTAACAAAGGCTGGTAGGCTTACTCACACATTTATTTAACAAAGGCTGGTAGGCTTACTCACACATTTATTTAACAAGGTTGGTAGGCTTACTCACACATTTATTTAACAAAGGCTGGTAGGCTTACTCACATATTTATTTAACAAAGGCTGGTAGGCTTACTCACACATTTATTTAACAAAGGCTGGTAGGCTTACTCACACATTTATTTAACAAAGGCTGGTAGGCTTACTCACACATTTATTTAACAAGGCTGGTAGGCTTACTCACACATTTATTTAACAAAGGCTGGTAGGCTTACTCACACATTTATTTAACAAAGGTCTGGTAGGCTTACTCACACATTTATTTAACAAAGGCTGGTAGGCTTACTCACACATTTATTTAACAAGGTTGGTAGGCTTACTCACACATTTATTTAACAAAGGCTGGTAGGCTTACTCACACATTTATTTAACAAAGGCTGGTAGGCTTACTCACACATTCATTTAACAAAGGCTGGTAGGCTTACTCACACATTTATTTAACAAGGTTGGTAGGCTTACTCACACATTTATTTAACAAAGGCTGGTAGGCTTACTCACATATTTATTTAACAAAGGCTGGTAGGCTTACTCACACATTTATTTAACAAAGGCTGGTAGGCTTACTCACACATTTATTTAACAAAGGCTGGTAGGCTTACTCACACATTTATTTAACAAGGCTGGTAGGCTTACTCACACATTTATTTAACAAAGGCTGGTAGGCTTACTCACACATTTATTTAACAAAGGCTGGTAGGCTTACTCACACATTTATTTAACAAAGGCTGGTAGGCTTACTCACACATTTATTTAACAAAGGCTGGTAGGCTTACTCACACATTTATTTAACAAAGGCTGGTAGGCTTACTCACACATTTATTTAACAAAGGCTGGTAGGCTTACTCACACATTTATTTAACAAAGGCTGGTAGGCTTACTCACACATTTATTTAACAAAGGCTGGTAGGCTTACTCACACATTTATTTAACAAAGGCTGGTAGGCTTACTCACACATTTATTTAACAAGGTTGGTAGGCTTACTCCCACATTTATTTAACAAAGGCTTTGGTGGAGCAAGTGGGGGTCTTTTTACGGTAGGTACAGAAGGTCTACATGCACATTTATCTTTGGTGGAATAAGTTGAATGGCTTCGGCGGAGGAAACTAAATTATTTCGAAAAAGTGACTTTTATATTATTATTATTATTATCGTGTAATTTGATGAACTCTGTAGTTTGAACAGTGTAACTTTATAGATAGGATAAGGATGTCGGAGAGGATTTGAGACACAGAGAGGTTACAGAAGTCAAATGTGCAACCAGCCAAACGGAATCTTGATTTGCACCAATCGTACTTACAGTAGAACGCGATTAGCAGATTTAAACTTTAACAGCAAAAGTTAGTTGTAAGTGTAGTTAGAACTTCAGTGGCTCTACAAACACATTGATTCTACATTAAATAACAAACTTACATTGTCTCTTTCAACCAATTCGGTTAAGTTCCCATGGCTCTCTCCCAGACACTCCACAGCTAAAAGAGCTGCAAGAGTTAAAAGTAGAAGAGATTCCTTGAACATTTTAGGTAACTGAATGCGAAATTGAAATTGAATACAAACTAAAATACAATATTCTGCGAATGAATATAACGACACTAACACGCCATACTTAAACAATATAAAACGCAACCTAATAAACATTAAATACCAGCTGCTGCTTAGTGGAAGCAAAGTAGCGCAATGTTAGTAAATGGGGCAGTTTATATGAATAAATAATTGGTGTGTTTTATGAAATAAAGTAAGGGACTGATAGACCAATACAAACTCTCCTACTAAAAGGTGCCTTGGATACCAGCCGTTACATTTACCGATATTGGTTTTGGTGACACTAGCAAAGCCAAAGAGCAACTAATTTATATGAAGAAATACTGTAGCTAGAATTCCTACTTGATGATAGAGGTTGTTTTTTAACCGCCGTCAAGGCGGAAATTGGCTTTAGCCCTCACTAACTACTATATACACCTCCTCACCCAATACAAAAATCAGGGAATAATGTTGAGAAAGGGGTATATTTGGTCGAGATAGGGTATAAGGGGGAAGCCGACTATCCCAGTAGGTGGATAGACCCCCATTACACTTTCTAAATTTTCGTTTCGAGCGAGTCCGACCGACGGATTTCGAGTTGGGCCCAATGGAACGTTTTAAAAATTTGAATTTCCGCCAAACGCTACAGCCAAACTGCTAGTTAGTTAACGATATACACAATTTTTGTCAATTTGCCCAAAAGGGTCATTTATATGACCTTTGATCATGATCTATATGATCTTTGGCCTAAAGCATGGAGTATTTTTATATTATATAGTAATTCATACTATACGCAAAGTCTAAGATGACATTTCTGGAAACACTTTAAAATTTATATTTGAAATTTTAACTACTGTATTTGTTCACCCAGCCATGCAATAATGGCTGGGTGAACCACCAAAATATTAATCTTTAAAATTCGCAAAGCCCTTGATACCTTGTATGTCCGCAATATAATAGCACTCATGGCCTCCCATAATTATACAGTGTAATAAATAAGTATATAACAATAAGATTATGATGGCAATATTAAATCTGAGAATGTTAGCCGTTATTACATAACATAT
>JAUCBJ010001743.1:0-29339 GCA_032718475.1 Nemertoderma westbladi
GGCGCGTTGTCCACCCCACAAGACGAACTAGGAGAACATAGCATAAGGTCAGTGAAAATGGTGGCTATAAAGAACTTCGCTACTACTCAAGCAGACCTATATAATTGGGACGAGGATGAGAGCATCCAACATCTTAACATACCTCGATTCCAGACTGATTATCCTGGAGTGCAAATACTCATCGGCCAAAACGCGCATGAGGCGCTGGAGACATTAGAGAAACGGCCTGCTCAACCGCAGCCCCTACAGACCTATGCGGTAAGAACTAGAGTAGGTTGGTACTTTACTGGCCCTTCCCGTAGAACACTCAGAGAAAGACTACCGCCAGAGAGCGTATGCCAGGTGAGTGAATGGGAAGATGATACCAGTGAGGGAGACAACTCAACTGAGGGAATTCCATACTCCTCAGATAACGACGACGTTCACCAGCTTTTTGATGAGGAGAATACCATCGATCTCCTTAAGGAAAACGAGGCTTGGCAAAACCAAGTGAACTTATGTCAACTTCTCTATCCATCTGAACGGGAAGCTTACAACGACGAGTTAAATGACGTCATTGAGCGTTGTAATGCCAAGACTCGAGATGAACATGCTGTACGATTCTTTATGCAAGAGGCAGTAGAGCCCAATTCCTACGATAAGGCCTTATCAGTGGAAGAGGAAAGGGCCAAGCAGATCCAAGAGACGACTACACGTTTCATCAAAGATCAAGGTAGGTATGAAGTCGGTTTACCTTTTCGCAAGAAAGAACCGAAGTTCATCAATAACAGACCTTTGGCGGAAAAAAGAATCGCGCAACTCCATCGACGCCTTACGGCTAATTCTTCAGCTAAAGCAATGTATCAAACACAGCTGGAAAAATTTATTAGTAAGGGATACGCGGAGAGAGTACCGGAAGAAACACCTGTGACTGAAAGAACGTATTATTTAACTCACCATTACGTTCCTAAACCCGGTAAACCCAATGAAGTGAGAGTAGTGTTTGATGGCTCCGCTCTTTACATGGGTCAATCCCTTAACTCTGAATTGTTACCCGGACCCAACTTACTTCAATCTTTGTTGGGAATTCTTTTAAGATTGAGACAATATTCGATTGCTTTCGCCTCCGATATAGAAGGCATGTTCTTGCAAGTCAAAGTGTTGGATAGGGATCGAGATAGCTTACGATTTCTATGGTGGCCCGAAGGAGACCTCAACCAGAAACCGGTGGAGTACTGGATGACCATCCAGGCCTTTGGGATAATCTCAAGCCCTTCCAACGCCTGTTCGGTAGTGCGTACCACTGCAGAGGACAACCGAGAGGCCTTCTCTAAGGAAGTGATCGACAACATCAAGAGAGACATATACATGGACGACAATCTGAAGTCCCTCCCATCAGTTGAGGAAGCCATTGAGGTCGCTAAGGGAACGGTAGAGTGCTTAAAAAGAGGTGGATTTCGATTAACCAAATTCACCAGCAACTCCCGTGAGTTTCTGGAGTCGATCCCTGCGGAAGATCGAGGAGCGAAAGATCTCGATTTGATCAAAGATGATCTGCCAGAGACCAAGACACTCGGCTTGAAATGGGACACAGAGCGAGATATCCTGTTTTTCCAACTAAAACAGCGAGATAATCCAGTTCGAACCAAACGGATTTGCTTAAGTATACTGAGCACTTATTTCGATCCATTGGGATTTATTAGCCCAGTTATATTGATTGCTCGTAGTTTGGTACAACAAATGTGGCTTGAAAACCACTCATGGGACGATCCACTTAAGGGAGAATTATTGAAGAAGTGGATGAAATGGGAAGATTCTCTGCCAGCGATCGAGGATTTTATAATTTCCCGTTCATATTTTGGTCATGTTCTCCCTACGTATTCCTATCAACTCCATGTGTTTGGAGACGCCAGCGATATGGGAATCGGTATAGTAGCCTACCTAAGAGTGGAAACTCCGGATGGAATCAAAGTCGCCTTGGTTACTTCTAAGGCATTAATCAACAACAAGTTGAAAGTTCCTCGAGCGGAGTTAAAAGCGGCTCTATACGCTACAGCCATCGGCCGGAATGTAACCGAACAGATTGACTATCCATTAGAGAAAACTGTCTATTGGACCGACGCTTTACTCGTGTTAGAGTATATAACCAATGAAGTCTGTCAGTTCAGCGTCTTCGTTACCAACAGGGTAGCCATCATACTTAGTCGCACGACGATGGACCAATGGAGACATTGCCCCGGAACGATTAATCCAGCAGACATCGCGTCCCGAGGAGCGACTCCAAAGGAATTGGTAAATACTCCCGAATGGTTAGGAGGACCCGACTTTCTCTACAGAGAAGAAGAAGAATGGCCTCCCCATCTCACAACAGCAGAGATCAGACAGGCCAAGGGAGCGGAGAAAGTTAAACCCAAAACTCGAGCGAGTAAATCGAAGTTGTTTAAACCTGCGGTTGATCTATCGGTATTATTTACTTCCGGAGAGGATGCTTTGGATCAGAAACCCACCGCCACGACTAGAGAAGTCTTGGAAATCCGTGACAAGGATTGGAAATCTGGAATACCAGATATTTCGCAAGGACTCTCACCTCTCTTGCAGCGAGCGATACGTCACTACAGTTCCTGGAATCGGCTCTGTAAAGCTGTTACCTATTTGAAACGATGTTTTCATCATCGTTACTCCGGGACAAAGACCAATAGTGATGATGCTCCATCAACATCTGCACGAGTCCATGTTGTTAAAGATCTTCCTAAATACAAGATATCCGACAGGTTTCTAAAGGAAAAGATCAGTTACCAGGAGCATGATGAAACCAACAAACAGATGCTGAGACTTCTACAATGCTATGAGGATTCCGATAAGTATTTCCTGTTGTTAAGAAATCCACAGATGCGCTTAAGGGATCGCTTCTCTAGTACCATGATAGATGGGTTAATACGTGTTGGAGGTAGGCTAACCAACGCCCCATTATCCTTTGACACTAAGTTTCCCATCCTCATTAGAAATCTTGACATACAAATCAAGATAATTGTAGATGTTCATAGCAAACTGTACCATGCTGGTAGAGAACGAGTTCTGAGCGAAATTCGAACTCGCTACTATTTTTATAAACCCCGTAGGGCTCTGAACCAAGTTCTTAGGAACTGCATACCCTGTAGGAAAGCATTCAGTAGGCCTTTGACACAGCGAGAGGCAGAATTACCTAGGGAAAGAGTAAGCTTCTATGAACCACCCTTTACTAATACCGGTGTGGATTTATTTGGCCCTATTGAAGTATATCGTGCCCGGACTATAGTCAAGAGATGGTGTGTCATCTTCGTTTGTATGACTTGTAGAGCTATCCATCTCGATATGGTAAACGATCTATCCACCAACAGCTTCGTGTTGAGTTTACGACGACAGATCGCTCGTTTCGGAACCAGTAACACGATGAGATCGGATAAGGGAACGAACTTCATTGGCGCCAACAACGAAATTCAAGCTTACGTAAAGGACTGGAACAAAAGACAGGTGGACGATCAGCTAAGGATAACAGCGTCTAGCTGGACCTTCAACGCCGCCGACGCCCCTTGGTGGGGAGGAAGTTGGGAGAGATTGATTAGGAGCGTGAAGACTGCGTTCCACTTTATTGTACCTTGTCGCGCTTATCTCACCGACGAACTATTGCGGACGTTAATGGAGGAAATCGCCGCCTATCTCAACGAAAGACCGCTTATGCCAGTCTCTTCAAATCCTGATTCCCTGGAAGCGCTAACACCCGCGCACTTTCTACTGAAGAAACCCGTAGCCATGCTCCCACGATCGGAGATTACAGACGGAGACGAGTACTGCCGTCGAACCTGGCAACTTATGCAGTTGCTATCCCGTCGTTTCGCTGACCATTTCGAGAAACATTACCTGCCCACTCTACAACTTCGAACTAAGTGGTTTGCGCAGCAAGAAAACGTCAGCGCTGGAGACATGGTGCTTATTGTGGACCCCGATCTCCCACGTAAGCGATGGCAAACAGGACGTATCATCGAGACTTATATCTCGAGCGATGGTTTGGTGCGATCAGTAGAGCTCGTCGTCATGCGGCGGAACTTTAAGAAACCAGGGATAGTCTTTGAGACTCAACAGCTCAATCGCCCAGTGGGTCGTTTATGTTTACTGGAAAGAGACAGAGAGCTCTCCGGAAACTATGGAAGGCAAGAAACTCTTCCCACGACCACTTCCCTAATCCAACCGACATCTAGGGACTCCCCAACTTAATATCGTTCGGAGTGGGCGTGTGACTCGATTATTTTATATTATATTATTATTTTTATATTTATGTATGTATTACTATGTAATTTTATTATAATCGTTTTATTTAATTTAGTAGAATATTATTTAGCGATTATTTTGTAGAATAGTGCAATATATTCGTGTTTATTACGTACGTAATTCCTTATATTATATTTAGTGAGACGGCGAAGAAATAATTATTTTTCTCTTTCCTTACTGTCCGTATTATATTATAAATACGTAACTACAGTAAGATGAAATGTCCGTACTTATTAAAGTACAATAAAGCCACTACTATATTTTAGTATTATTGGTAGGCAGAGTATTAGGAATGCAAAGTTCAGATCCTCGTGTCTCGGCTAAACCAAGCTCTGGGTAGACCTTGGAAACGACTTGCCTCTTCACACTGACATTGCTTCGTGCGATATTGCTCTCATACCGTATATTAAATCAAAATAGAATCAAAATATGCCCATTTAATTATCAAATAATAAAATTTCAGGGAATAAATTTAAATTCATGTCTTTTAATGAATTTAATAAATTGCCATTTTACGCGATTTATAACATTCCCAAAATTCCATTAATTAATAGATCAAGGGAGCGGAGATTTATATTATTATGCGTATGCGTGTACGAAAGTCTCCCAAACATAGTTAATAGCCGATAAAATTCGTAAAGTCATGTATAAACAGGACATTGACTATTAAAGAATTCCTATTAAATAACATCCCAGATCTGTATGCATTGGAATTACCCTAATTCTACCGCTAGCTTTGCATAATGTCACCATAGCAACAACCACGCTAGAATTAGAATTAAGTTAAAAGAACAATAGAAAGCTTGTCCCATTGAATAGCATAGGGAATAAATAGCGCACTGCTAGTATCCAAGGATACATAATAATACAGTGACATTCTGGAAGGCATTGACTAACGGACAAATGGCCCGAATGTGCGTAGTTGTGACCAGTTGTGTGGTATTTGTGAGTTTATAGGTGAATGTTACTGCTAAAGTATGTTTACAGTAGCTAGTCGCAATCGTAAAGTAACCTAACTCTCCAAGGAATACCTGAAGTACATCTAAGCCTTTGGGACGGACAGTGGAGTGACTTGTGTCGGTTATCGTTGTCGTTGTACAGCTACGTCGTTGGCGAAAGTACAGCTACAGCGGTACATCGGCGCTGAGAATCTCCTACTGTCCGGGGGCAAGGGAGAAATAGGCAGCGACGCCCGCTCGCCTAACGATATATAAACTCATTATAATATTGGTGAACTTGTATAGCAGATATGACTGAATTAAGAGAAGATGATCTTGGTATCAGGGAGAGATATACTCTACCTTTACAAGCGTTTGTCGATAGCTTGATACGCGGCGATGCTGATCCAACTACTACGGAGGACGATGGTCGTTATATCGAACCGCCAATGTCCCAGGAGCAACTTACGCGTGAATTGGATTATAGAAAGTTCACTGCTCGCTACACTCATCGTAATGGTACGTATATGGACTTCTTGACCACTGGTCATCCTATCGATTTACACGATACGGACGATGTAGACACCGAAAGGGAAATGGTTTTATTTAAATATCATGCCCAGCGGAGTCGAAACGATAAATCGAGAATAGAACACGAGAACTCTATTCGAAATCAGCTCGAAAGAAAGAACGTGGAAGAAGGCTTGTAAAGACAAATATAGGCGAACCACTGGAGAAGAGACATATGTTAATGTCCAGGGTCCATAATGTGAATAGTTTTCCCCGGGGCACGGGTGCTCGCGGGCGGTCTCCTTCGGGAGGCTGTAAATTTCTCTTCCTTCATCGTTTTCCTGTAATTATTGTGATCAGTGTCACAATTAAAAGACAAGAATGAATGATGACGTGATGGAAAACTTGTCCATTGTGGTGTCTTATGGATACTACCCTATATCCTTCCTCCTCTTTACTCCCTTCATCGATCGACCAATCATAGTGGTATCGTGGTATGGATCATACCTCATCCTAATAAATCTCCTCACCTTCTCTTCCCAACGCGCTCGGAGCTTCGGGAAACGATCAATAAACCTCCCATCCCTTACTGTTCATCTGGATGTTAATATTGGTGTCCGCACCTCCTGTCCCTGTACCATTCTGTTGATATTTATGATATCAACTTCCATTCCTTTTGTTGTTGATTGAATAATCAACCATAAATAATTTCCTTAAGTCCACAACCGTGATACAAACAAGGACTGAAAGGACACGTTGATAGTTTATGAACAACTGGTACCATTATGTGTCATAAATCTGGTTGTTCACCCTCTTAATAATTGAGGATAAATGCGTCTGGAGATAGTCTTCGAATGTAACAATCCTCCTATTGAAGTCGTATTTCATAATTTCATTGAATGCGATAGTTTTTCCTCTGCTCTACCATCGCTGTCGGAGAACATATTAGGCATACAACAGGAATATGGAGAACATTCCATACCCTTTCGTTGATACTCAGCTGATTGCTCCTTGGGCCGAAGGCCGAGGTTTCTTTCGCACTATGTATGCCAATACACCCAGCGACATTACTAAAGTACAATGGACATCCATCGGACATCTTGCCTTTCAAGAATATGGATGGAATTTCAAAGTTGGAAATCCTTTAAATTACCAGCAAGTATATGGAGATCATTACTCTCGTTTATATTTTGATGGACCATTAACTGCGCCTGGTGCCGTATATAGCTTTATGAGTGTTCCCCTTCGCCCTTCCTTAGCTATATACACGATCTTTGAAAACGCAGCACTTGCCGGTTGGCTAGCCGATGTGTGCAGTCGTACCATACGCGCTCATCCCTTAATACTTGGAACTAAACTCGCCAAGTTAGACGAACACAATAAGTTCATACGTTTCGAATGTTTCCGGCGCTTTCTGACTCCGTTCCGTAACGTCGATAGTCAGTTCAAGGACCGCGCGCTGACCAAGCTCAGTCTTAGAGACTCAGCTGCGGAGAAACTGAGTAGCGCTGGATTTACCGTCTTTCAAGACGTTTGTATACAGAACCTACATTCCTCCGTTATACAAAGACCCCGAATATCTACAGGTTATTCTGTCGTGGAAATACAGACAGTGGGTCCACTTACGGAAACCGACGCACCCACTTCGTCTATGCAGCTGGAGGATGAACCAGTATGCTTGGAATCAGAAGCGATTCAACCTACGGCTTCCCGGAGCAGTGACAATGATTATGTCATAGAGTGGTATCAAGGTCCACAGCGTCTCACAGCGTACGATTATCGACACGCCAACTACGTTTCCCGAAAACGTTGTCGATTATGCGCATCGAGAGACCACTTCACTCCTCTAGACTCGAGCGTACCTTGTTCCTATTTCCTCGAACAACCTATGATGGAAATATATTGTGCTTATTGCCGGCTTAATAACTCTCATATATTTGCCGTCTGCCCACAATTTATGACTCAATGTCACTACTGCCAACTTAAAGGACACGAAAGTTACAATTGTCCCTTTAATCGCGATTTAGAGAGCGTAGACGAGATGATCACCCTGCGATACATCCGAGCTTGGGAAGCGAACGCCGATTTACATTGCGAATCCAGACATCGCTATTACCCTGGACGAGCTTACGAGGGAGTTTACGCGTTCCATCCTTACCTATTCGCGTCGATTGAACAGAAAACACGCGTACCAAGTTACGAGTTAATGAAGCGTGTTGGTGAGTGTATTTCCACCAAGTTTGTCAGAAAATACCTTAGAAACGTCAACCCTAATGATATAACCACCTATCACCTGATCAATTTTATACGTCAGGACCCTGAGTATGGCGACATCTTTGTAAACTCGCATCCTGAACTACAGGAAATATCTCGGCGACCATATGAATATCGAACCCGAGAACGCGAGCTGGAGAGAACCATTAAACCGAGAAAGTTCCTCACCACTCACGGTCCACCCACCGCTAGTGTCCAGACGACCCGTCAAGGACCCGTAGGAGCTGCTGTCCTGAGACGCGCTCTAAAGGCCGTTAGACCTCACTCCACTGAGGTTGATATTAATCAACCAGGTACTTCGACCGGCGGGTATACCGATCGCAACCATGCACCTTCTGATGCAATTATATTGCACCCTTCGCCTAGGAGCTACAGCCCTCCTCGTAAAGTGGCTCGCCCCAAAGAGAAAAGGACTCTTGCTAGCCTCAAGAAACTGCGTAAACGCCGTCCGCGCAAGAAAGACTAACTGTTTAGAGTATTTTTGTATATTAGAAATTGTGATTTTGTATATTTTATAGACTTAAATCCCATTTTCTGGGAGCGGTGTAAAAGCTTTTGTGGGATAACTGATTCGTTTGCCTTGTTGGCCAGTTCCCCCCCGGTCGCTAGAATACTCTCAAGGGGATCTATAGTTAAAATAGTGCAAGCTACCAGCTTATTGGCTGATTTGCTGTACGCAGGTATCTGGGCTCTGTTTAATCAGCCAACTAGCCTAGGGAGGTTGCGTCATAGCCTTGTTTTTGTATCTCCCAATAGAATTTGAGTTAGCCTTGATTTTGACCTATCACAGAGCTACTGAACTGAAATTTTCCTATCTCACTGCTCTTTCTCTGTGTTGAACGGGAGCTTCGTGGAATAAGTGTAGTTGGTATCCTCGTATAGAGCAGTAGTCACGAGTTTTTCAAAGCCACGAAAGAACGGCTTTTTAGTGTTTTGTGCTTTCTGCTTTTTAGCTCAACACTAGTAGGTTTAATTATAAGGACATATATCCTTTAACGCATTTTAACGCACACCGCATTTGACACACCGTACCACACGGCTTTTAATAACTGCTGAAACTGCTAAAATTACCTGCTCAATCAATACTGTATACTGCTATTTGTTGTCGGTTATTCATTATATTTGTTGATGAATTATTATATTGGAATAACGAGAAATAACCCCGACACCCAATATTCTTGATATACCGAAGGTAAGAGAGAAAGGTTACCAATAACGATTGTGACTTATGTTAAAGTGGTTTGAAGTGAATCTAATGTTATTTGATAGACCCTACATGAGTCAGTCTGTGTTCCTTTTATATGTGACTAAAATCAGTGAAGATTGGCAGATTAATGTGCAGTATTGTGCAGCATTGTGTACGAGTGAGTCTGTTAAAGAAGCATTTCCTAAAGAATGCGCTATATATGTGAATTATAATTAAGCCATATCGTTGTGAGTAGTTTAAGTCATAACTCTGTTTATATAGATAAAGCGCCACGTCCTAAAGGAACTGTTAATATTCCCGAAGGTGAATAATATTGTCAGAGATTATATAATACTGTCAGTCGAATAATACATTAGGCTTACATAGCAATAAAATTAAACCGTCGAACCCAATCTCCCGGGAATATCCAGCGGGTGAATGGTCGCGCACAGATTGGTTTCGACTAGTGTAGTGAATCACATACTTGTCATAGGCTAAAAAGCGATTTAATATCTAGAAGACATCTTAATTTGGCGGGTTAAACTGCCAAAGGTCTGAAAGCGCGAACACAATGTCCTGCAAAGCGGAGGCGATTTTGTTCTAGTGTCAAGCTTGGGGGAACCAATGAGACACCTCCAATGTTATATAGTGTCTGGTTGGAGATGTGTGCATTGTACTTGACACAATGAACCCGGCGTAGCATTCTTGTGAATGTGCCATCCAGAGATTTGGTGTCCTCAGCAGTTAGAGCCCAGCATGGACTCCCGTAGAGGAGTACTGGAACTACTGCTGCTCTAAATAATCGGACCTTAAGTTTCCGATTAATTCTCGGTGACTTCCAAATCCTGGAAAGCCTATTCAAGGCTGCCCATGCCTTTCCCTTACGTATTCGAAGGTCCTTTATTCCCGTATTCTTCCGGATCCATGATCCCAGGTAACAGAAGTCGTCCACATGCTCAAGCATACCATCCTTTGAGCTTATGCTCATCCGATCAGAGACTTGCTGAGGACTTTCAAAGTAAACTGTCAAAATTTTGGTCTTTCTGGATTTAATAAAAAGACCAACACTAGAAGCAGCATGTTCTAATGAGCTGAGGAGCCGTTGGGCTCCCTCTAGTGATTCTGAGAGTACTCCTAAGTCATCAGCAAAGTCTAGATCAGTTAGGTACTTGGCAGGATTTCCTCGACTTCTGGAGCCAGTAGGTGGAGTTATCATCACCCCATCATCATTATGATGATCTAAGGACATGCGTAGAACATAGTCAACCACAATAATGAACAAGAATGGTGCAAGTGTGTCTCCTTGGAGGACGCCCCATAACACTTCAAATGGTTCTGTGTCACCGTCAATATTAGACACAAATGTTGTCAAACCATCGTATACTGATCTTATTGCTGCAATAATTTCATCAGGAATCCCATATAATGAAAGTATGCTGAACATACGTGAGCGAGAGACTGAATCAAAGGCCTTGAAGAAGTCAACAAAGATAACAGCCAGATGCCTGTCTTTCTTTTTTGATATTTCTTCAATTATCCTTCTAAGTGCCAAAATGGGCTCCATGGTACCACGACCTTTACGGAACCCATTCTGATTTCCACAGAGCAGTCTCTCAATGGGATCCCTGATGCGATTTAATAGAATCCTATTGTATAGCTTTGCAGCAATCGAGATCAATGAGATTCCCCGAAAAGAACCATAGAGTGTTAGGTTGCCCTTCTTGGGAACTGGCACCAACTTATTTGTTTTCATTTCTTGTGGGACTCTTGTTGTTCGGTACATGTCTACTATGATGGGATAGATGAGCTTTAAACACTCAGGTATTTTAAAGACCTCAGGGGGAACACCATCTACTCCACTGGCACAATTGGTCTTAATGCTCTTTGCAGCAGCCTTCACTTCTGCAAAGGAGATATCGCCAATGGGAATATCTGGGAGTACAGACTCAGACACTTTTACTTCTATAAAGTTATCATGCAATACCCTGTCATTATTGAGGAGCTTTTCAAAGTGGGCTTTCCAACCATTGAGGCGCTCGGCTGGTGATTCAGCCTTAACCTTGGTGGTTGGTTGGCTTTTCCGCCCAGTAAGCAAGTTGATCGATTTCCATGCCTGGGATGATTGCCTGCTGTCGTCAGCATCATTGATGGCATCAACCTGTTGGTTTATTAGCTCCTGTAGATTAACAGAGTACTGCCTGTTCAGGGACCTAGATGCAGCCTTAACTGCATTCTTGGCCGCTGTAGTCTGTTTGAGTCGGGCGCCTTATGAAGGTCATTTCGGCACTTCTGAACTTTGTTGTCAGTCCAGGGGGCCCTTTTCCTGGTTCGAGGGAATACAGGAACTGTTTCTGCAGCTGCTAACTTAACTGCTTCTGTAAAGGCAGTATAGCCCTCACAGTGATCTGCCGCCTCAGAGGCAAGAGCCTCATACCTGTTGCTCAGCTGTAGTGTGAAGCTGGATCTCACACTTGGCTGTTGCAACAGAGAGGACCAGTCATGTCGCGGCAAGGCAGATTTAGTTGTTCTGCTAGCATGCAGACTAAGTCTTACCTTGGCCACAATAAGGCGGTGATCACTGGAGAAGGGTCGAAGTGTAAATGCATTACAGTCTTGTATAGAGCTCCTGTATTTCCTACGAAACAGAATATGGTCTATCTGGGACTTGTGACCACTGGGTCCACTATGAGTCCATAGCTTTCCAGTTCGCTTCTTGAACTGGGTTCCAGCCGAAAACAATCCATTTCCAGAGATAAAATCCTGAAGATGGACAGAATTTCGGTTAACACTATTGCTATAGACCCAGGGCGATGTAGGTGATTGATGCAGACTTGCATTAAAGTCTCCCAGGAATGTTAAGAATGCATGCTGATCCACTCCATCTGTAGCTGCTTGTAGATTGTGGTAGAAATTTTCCACCTCCTCTACAGGGGCAACACTAGTTGGAGAGTAGCACACAATCAGAACCACCTTAGGAAACTTCTTAGCCAGTCTTCCAGAACATGAGAAGTGGCAACGGATGATGCGGTTAGAGATTTGGTCTATTTTGTCCAATGCTGCATGTGCAGTTGGATTCATCAATAGACCAATTCCACCATTGCCACTATCATCTGCTGACGCGAGGGCGAGTCGCCAACCGCCCCCCATGTCCTTAATCAGAACCTCATCAGTCTGTCCAGTCTGCATTCGGTGCTCTTGAACACCCACTGCGCTAAGAGAAAGCTTATCTGCCAAGGCAGTCAGCTCACCTTGTCGCATTGGGGACCCGAGTGTTAGGGTGTTTACTGAGGCTAGTCTAGTGACTTGCCTCAGATTCACCAATGGCTTTGTTGGTCGGGGTGGAACATGAGAGTAGCCTCCAACTCCAGAATCCCTCTCCCCATCACAATCTGGCCTCCCTGGTGACCCAGGGTTTGGGCCAGAACGGTCATCAGGAAAGGGACTCAAAGAATTGTTGGCTGCTCTCTCTCCAGTAGGGGGTGAGACAGGCAGCCGGTCAGGAGATAACTGACGCCTGTGACGCCGATTGTGTCCGGTAATTCCACTGGCCTCTAGTGGCCGGACCTCCGCATTACTAATATAATCCATAGTGGGGGTTGGGGGGTGCTTTTTTGCCGAGTCAGCTCTCGGGGCAAATACCACACCCTGGTTTGCCATTCCACAGGGTGGGTGTCGCAATGGAGTCAGATATGAGGCCCATCACCCATATCTACTCTGGCGCACATGACCCACCATTGGCTGTTGCAGCTCATCTGCTTGGTCATGCCCTGTAGTTCTCGTTGAGTGGGGGGTCGTGGTGGAACACACGATAAGGGAAGTAGAATGGAGGTATTGTTGGTCGCAAGGAACTCTTTCTTGTGCGGAATTCCTGCGGGAAACTCTGGCCAATGTTGAATACAAATGACGGATGTGCTTCCATAACTTAAACGGAGAGCCGTCATCTGCCTGCACTGCGACGTGGTAGCGCGGTGATCCACTGATCTCGTTCGGCTCGGCACCGACAGGAGGAAGTTTTACTGCGCGAATGGGATTTCCTGCGTAATTGCCGTCGCAGTCAAATACACAACAATGATTAGGCATACTGGTATAATATGCCTAATACTGTAATAATAATAATTAACTTCTAAACTTGTTCTGTTAGTAGTTTAGTTTAGCCTAAGGCAGTAAGGTCAGAATGTTGTAATACAGTACTGCAGTAATACGGCACCTTAACACTAATCTAGGGTGTTCTGAAAAAACACTTTTTCCTCAGAATTCAGGTGCACTCTATTTTTCGTGTGTGATTTGGTGCTCAATCATCATATTTTAAGTAAAAAGTCGATTACTCAAAATTTAGACCCCCCGCAGCCCAAAAAATCACAAAATTTTGAAAAAAATTCGAAAAATTTTGAAAATTTTGACAAAGTGGTAAATTTTTATGGTGCACTCGCTTATTTAAGGTGAAATCACCATTTGAAGCTCATATTGGAAATAAGGATACACATGGACATTAATAAAACCCCCCGCACCCCAAAAATGTGAAAAATTGTTGAAAAAATTTCAAAATGCTCAAAAATAATGAAACTACTCCCACCCCGAAAATGGCAAAAAGTTGCAAAAAATATCATTCAAAAAAATAAAAATCTAAAAGACCACGTTATCTTTTGTGCTTTAATTACAACTGTAATCTAGGGTTTGTAGGTTAAACAAACAATGTGGGTGGGGATAAGAGAACCACCACAGCAATATATTAACCTAAATTGAAAGTAAATGGATGGTAATATATTTTTCAACGGACCTCTAATCAACATACAGACTCAACCTTCAGACTGCACTGCCATATGCAGGTAAATCTATACTGCATGATTGTATTGTGTTTAGGTTGTGTTTGATACAATACTTTTGTTAGGTATTATTTGTATAATTTTTGAGGAAATTACCATGGATATTAGGAGACATGTGTCTTATTCCGATGTTCACGAGCAACGAGAGAGATTCTTGGGATTTTCTGAAAATGAAATTAAGATAATAGATAATTGCACACCCTTTAATCAAGTGATGGCGGCAATCGATGTGACTGATGACAACCTATCACCCAATCAGTTGGTAGAAATTATTCAGCCTACTGATATCACAGAACTGCCCTCAAATGCTGAGAATATAGTATTTAGTAACAGTCAGCCAGTCGAAAACATTGATTTATATCAATAGTGAAGGATATTGTGAAGTAAACACCTCCATTTTACCTTGCTGTTCATCTTTATCATCGAAGTCAACTTTGATCTCTGTCAGTGAATCAAACATATCATATATATCTTCATCATAAGTCACTCGCTCCCAGGACATTCCACCTGATCCTCCTCAAGCTTGGCTTCTTGGAGATCTCGTAAGGGACCTAATACCTAGACAACATTCTCAGTTGCCTAATAATGGTGAAACCCTACGGCACTTTATATACCTTAATCGATTTCAAATGCGGCTAGATGCTCCGGCTAAAGTAGCCACTATTGTTGTCAGGAAAGTCGCCAAGTTTTGGGAACTTACAGCACTTCCGACAAGCGTAATGCGTGGAGCCAATGGACCCATCAAGAAACTATTACAACTGCACAGGATATATGACTCACTTTTCAAATCAAAATCCAGAACATCGAATCTAGCTAAAGAAAATGCCTTTATTGACAATTTATGCAAATTATTCGACATTGGTCATACAAATATTGAGTCTATTATTTCTACAGATACTTTGAGAACAAAATCTGTAATTGCTGAGGATATGAATTTCCTTCATGATCAAAGAACTGATTGCAAATGGAACTTGGTCCAGTTGATTCCATATACTCAAAGACTAAGATGGCTAAGAAACAATGTCGTCTTCACGCAAAACAAAATCAAATTCAACGTGAACAAGAGAGACTATCAAGCCTACTCCAACAACAGGCTGTAAATGATGTCATCATGTCTGATGGTGACGATCGCGAAACCCCAAGTCGAAAGAGGCGTCACCAATCTCCACCTCCACCTGAGATAAAAACACCAAAAACTACAAAGACGAAAACAGTAACCCTAGAACTACCTTCCAATTTACTTGCTGATAGCCGCATTTCTGCAACAGCGGATGCTCTAAACCTGTCAATTAGAGATCGTACTGCTTTCATGGGTGTTATTCTTGCTGTTGGAGGAGTATCTCCAGAAGCGGTGACTATTTCAACTACATCAACATGGAATTGTACCCAATCTAATCGAAAATTGGTTGCAACCAACATCAAGAAGGACTTCATCCCTCCAAAGCATGCCGTGTTACACTGGGATGGTAAGTTAGTTGATACTGGACGATATGGTGATGATCAACAGGACTGACTAGCTGTTCTTGTGTCTGGCATGCCTCATTATAAAGAGGGAAAGCTCCTTGGTGTGCCACTTATAGCCAACTCAAAAGGAGAGACACAAGCTAGTGCAACTAAGACACTAGTTGATGAATGGCAGCTGGCTGGTTGTCTGCGAGGTTTAGTATTCGATACCACTGCTACCAATTCTGGCTGGATTAGTGGAGCTTGTGTTTTGTTGGAAAATTCTCTCAAACAGGAAATGTTGTGGCTAGCTTGTCGCTACCATGTCTACGAACTCGTTCTGGGTGCTGCATACAGATCGCTGTTTGGAAAGACATCAAGTCCTGCTGATCCACAATTTGTCCGTTTTCGTGACAATGTATGGAACACTCTACATCTGGAGTCGTATGAGACTTTAAAAATTAGGGGTAGGTCACTTGCATCGCGACGAGAACTTGTGACTGAGACACTAAATGAGATCATAATCAGCTGCCAAGGAATGATTATCGTGAATCTGCCGAGTTGGCAATGATATTGTTGGGCAAGGAGACCCCAAGGGGAGTGCGATGGTTGAGACCAGGGACTGCTAATCATGCTCGCTGGATGCCCGCCATTATTTACCCTGCTAAGATGCTGGCTTTCAGTGAACAAGCTCATTACTCCAAGGAGATGGTTTCATTGCTGCAACGACATTGCACTTTTACTATGCTATACTATGTTCCAAAGTGGCTGCATTGTACCTCTGCGGCAGATGCACCACTGAATGACTTGGAGTCAATCAATCAATCAATAGAGCTCATAGAGCTCGTATAATTTCGATTTACGCAATGTATGACATGAAAATTACATTATAGTTATAGCATTACAATTGTTCAATCTTACAATGTAATGTTTATTTAGCTAAAATTTGTAATGTTTGTGATGGAGTTCTGGCATGAGCTTCAGGATCTAAGGATGATTGACGCTGAAATAGCTGGCGCTGCCTTGAATACGTTATCCAACCATCTATGGTATTTGACCGAGGAGTGTGTTGTATTCGCGCTTTGCTCTGATCATGTGGCTGATAATATAAAGCGATCAATGTCGTCAACTCTGCTCCGTACGCCACATCCTGTAGAGTTACCTCTTATCTGTAATGCCTATTCTTTGTTTTTGTTTTTGTTTTTTATGTTATTATTGGAAGCTTTATGAATAATTGTTAAGTTTCTTCTAAATTTTTAATAGTAATTAACCTGTTAGTGGTTAATATGGGGACAAAAAATGTTGTGTGATGGTAGGCTAGTAGTTACATCGAGTACATTATATATTTTATTCATAAAATAATGCAAAAACAAGCATAATGTGCCCAATTACAGTATTAATAACTAAATAATAAGCCTAATACTGTAACTAGAACGCCATCAAGATGGCTTTAAACGAACCTGTCTTACACAGACTCCAAGAAACAGATGGGATTGGAAGATGCAAACCAAGAATGACTCGACTTGCATCAACCAAACAAACTGCCTCCCATCTAACGTAATACACATTTGCCTAGGCAAACAAATCATAATCACAATTACTACGATGATGTGTGAAATGGTATCCATATCCGCAACCTGAGAAACGGCCCAAAAGAGCAGTTTATTCTGCGGAGGGGTCTTTTCTGTATTAGATAAATAAAATAAAGAACACTATAATTACAGTATTGATACATTCTCAGTTAGCCTAATAAAAACATCGGAGCAACCAATATAATGTACATGTACAAGCATCCTATGAAAGTTTGTGAAATGTTCCCTTAAGTCTACCCAACAGCCGTTGGTACCCGGCTGGCAGCCACCCTGGTTCAGTTTTATGGTTTTGTTAGTTTAATCGACAGCTGTTGTAAACGTCCCAGATATACAAAACCTACTAAGCCTTTGCATTACAATTGAGCTTAGCCTAAGTTGATGACAGTATTATAACGATGACAATTAGGCCCTATAGATACATACGATATATAAATGATGTACTGCTTGACATTACACTAACTGGCTGAATAGAGATAGAACTATAATAATACGTTTGGCATTCTGTCAGATTTCAGTAGTAAGTAACCTCATAATAATTGCTAAATATCAATCACCTGAAAAACATTTCAAGCAAGGGAGTTGTGGGTATTTAATTTCGCGTTCAATAATGTTGAAAATATGCAAATATTTCGAATATCGCACTTCGAATCGTTCCCAACTTTTTTATTCAACAACTAGACAACAATTGATAAATACTTGCGTTTACAATTTTACAATGCATGCAAGTGGTTTCAAGCCATTTGGTGAACATACATAGTGACTGATATAGTGACATATATAGTGATATAGGTAAATATATCCATCGTGTTTTTGCCGGCCTCAGCTTTAGACAAAAACTACCCAGTCTAAAGACAGGTTCGTTATAATATCTGTGCTGTGCACATAATAATCTACCCCCCCCCCCCCACAATGTTTTAGGTTATTTCATAGAAAGGCCTATCATTTCGGGATGCTGCAATTAGTGGATCATGCATAGTGAAGTGATGGCTTTTTAACATGTACATGTACTTTACAGACTGGCAGCTTGCACATGTCACATCGCAACCTGGTTGACTTATCGATTCTCCTGGGACATATAGTGCATCGGCGTGGACCAGGTGCGACTGACGCTGTTGGTGTAGCCAGAGCCAGTTCTATTCCGAATAATGTGGCAGCTTGCCGGGACTGCTTTGGAAGCTGGGCTGTGGTAAGACGGTTTCGTATATTAGGTTCTCCCAATGAAAGGACTAACTCCTTGATAAAGTCTCATCTCGTATTTAATTTCGGTATAGATTTTGCTTTCTTAATTAAGAGAAATGAGTTTAGAGTTGCTATATCCACCAGATTCATGAACATCACCACTGGCCAACGATTGCATTTCCGTTTACAGGAAAAATGCCGGAAAATGGTAAAATAAATCAACGCCAAACTTGGTCGCATTATAATCTAAGATCATCTGTGTTTTCAAAGTTACAGAATCGATGTCAAAACGATTGTGGCTACTGCGATACGATATGGTATTACGTTCTTGTTTGGTTTTGGGATAAATGATACCAACATAACCTTATCGCCTTCATTATAAAGAAACTTGGATGACATCTTTTTCCGTTTATTGGTTGGAGACAAGCGTATCTCTTGTGGTATTTCACGTCTTTTAGACTTGATGGTGCCAAGAAGAGTTAATTGTTTCTCCTTAAGTGCCTTTGCTAATTCTAGAGATGTAAACCAATTGTCTGTTGTAATTTGCCTTCCAGAATTATAGAATGGTTTTGCCAGCTCCATAACTATGTCAGTCGCAAGACCAACATGAATGCGACCTTGACTCTTACCACCATACATCATCCCCTTTAGAGCAAACCCAGAACTAGATTCGGTTATCCAAAAAATCTTTGCACCAAATTTATGGGGTTTATTAGGCATGTATGTTCGACCTGGGACACCACCCTTATAACTCACAAGCTGTTCATCTACAGTCAAATGGCAGTCTGGGGTAATATATTTCAATAGTTGTTCTTGGAACATCAACCAAATGTCCCTTATGGCAGCAAACTTATCCAATACTTTCCTGGCTGCCCTAGTCTCCGGATTATCAAACCTCAAGCATTGTAGTAGGAAAATAAATCTTCTATATCCCATGGTTGCCTTGAAAAAAGGTGGACCATGTATTGGATCCCATAGGTCAATAAGTGCCTGATGGGCACTTCTATACACACCAGCCATTAGCAGTATGGCAATTCCGGCATTTAGTTCGGTGATAGTAAATTGGTTATAAGATAAATGTGTGCGACCTTTCATTTTACTCTTATGCTTAGCAAATATTGCTCGGCCCCTTCGATTAGTTTCACATAGCACAATATAGAGCATATCGGTAGTAATGAAGAGATTGAAGCTCTCCTCTGGTGATACTGGAGAGACTAAGCTCTTTGGACTAAAATTAATAATATCTGCCCTTTGGCGTTTTGATGGCCGTGGTTCTTCTTCTGAGTATGTGGTACCAGATTTGGCAGTTATTGTTTCAACTGCAATTTCTGTAACATTAGAATCTTCTGACCCCGAAGAATACTCGTCTGAGTCTGATGAAGAATTGGATATAACGTACGTTTCATCATCGCTCAATTCTTCATCTTCAATTACGCTGTCTGATGTGAGTTCGACATCTGATGACACGAATGAGTCCGATTCTGAAGGACTATGAGAATCATAGTTTTCATAGTTGTATAATTCATAGTCACAGTCAATATCGTTACTATTGTGTACCTCCTGTGTACCCCCAACTTCAAGTTGATCTAGATCTATTGTTTGTAAATCCATAATATACAGTAGGCTACTTCATACAGTATGTCCTACATATCCAATATCTGCTCTCAGACTGTCAGAATAATACTGTACCGGTACTGTACATTTATTTCTAACACACTATAAAATAACTACTATCAATATAATATGGCACACATAATAACTATATACCTACAGTGTAGTAGTTTAGTTCACTATTTTTTATCATTTTACCAACCTAAAACCATGGGCTACATTTTGTAGCCCAGTGTGTCACTTTAATACAAATGTGTCATAGATTCTCTTATGATTGGTCAAATAACTTAAATCAAGCTACAACCAGCTAGGTATAGATTATAAACACATAACTAATGCCTCTATTGGCTGGGATTTTGATCGGCTGATATACCTCAGTTTAAATAAGGCTGGGCTACAATTGTAGCCCGTATGTCATGATTAGTGTTAAATACTGAAATACCTATTACAGTATTATAGTTAGTAGTAAGTGTACTATTCCCCAGCGATATACCAGCGGTAGGACTATAACTAAACCAGTAAAATGTCTATCTGTCTGTTTGTAGGTTAAGTATACTAGTACTGTAGTATAATAAATCATTCTATGGTAGCATAGCAGTACAGCTTACAGCAATAGTGCATTATGAAATGAAGGGTTTTACTTTTCAACGTATGCCGTACGTATCCACGTATGTGTGTACGTATCCACGTATCTATACATTACATTTGAGCGATTTCGCCTACGCGTATGCATACGCGTATGTGAAATCGCTCAATGTAATGTATAGATACGTGGATACGTACGGCATACGTGTAGGCGAATACTGTTTCCTGATTGTTTGGTCCAGATTATTATATTGTCAAGTCAACAGTGTCCCTGTAGCTGTAGGCCTATTATTACAGTAACGTGGTGTTTTGCATTACAGTCTGTCAGGCAGTACAGTAGGCCTATATTGTATCATTGGAAAAGTTAAAGGTTATTACAGTGTAGTTATTGGAAAATGCGAGAATTGGTAAAATCCGTATTAAAAATATGTAAATTTGACAGATTAAAAATGGGTAAGTGTTTGAAAGGGAGATTAAAAATAGGTAAATGTTGGGATCACTGCCGATTTACTAAGTTTCAATAATAATATACATTATTACACTCTGTAACCGTAACAAAAAAATGTTACATCGAAATATCGAAAAAAGCTGTATATGAGAAGCTATGTGTATATGAAAGCTGTATACGTGAGAAACGGTTGATATTGTACGCATAGCATACACCAGATCAAATACATTTAATTCAATTATTATTATAATAAATTTCTAAATTAATGACAGACAAACAGAATTATTGTTGAGCTTCAGTTTTCTTCCTGTTATTAATTCCAGTCAGTTTGATCCGTTGCGTTGGTTCCGATAGTCTAAAATCAGGCGTAAAGTGAAGATGTGATTGAAAGGCTTCATTTTGTCAAAAAATGAATATTATACTTATTAATTACACCATTTGCCATTGAACTGCTCTACACTACAACTTGTGTACTACACTTCTTTAGTTCTGGTACGAAACAGGTTCGATGCAATAGTTAGACTGGCGACTTGCTGTTGTATGCTTGATGAAACTTAATCGAACAAACACAGCCTTTCAGTAGATTTCGAAATTGGGTGAACAATAGTTCTATCTAAGTCTGTAAAGTTAATTTCCCATATTCGACACTAATGATGCGACCAAATTACATCCAGATATCGATCCCACGCTTTGTAAATTTAGGTAAGGTTTGTTTACTTTAAGCGTTCCTTCAGTTGCAAGTGACACATTTTCTTCACTTTCTTCTTACAATTCGACCTAAATGTGACGCAACAATGCTTGCAATGCACTATCCGGACAAAAGTAGAAAGTTTTAGTTTAGAAAGTCAGCAAGTTGAAGTAGAGACTATGGTAGTTAGGGAGTCGCTATATTGGCGTTGAAGCGAGATATAACTTCGTTGACCTTTTCGGATAACTTCATACACGAATCAAATGAGCTTTTTGGATATACTGTACGACGATATTCGCATTATTCAATATCTTATTAATAATATTTTCCTGTAATTCGAACTAACTGTTCCATTGAACTCGTACCTTCTCGTGACCGTCGCGTACTGTACAATCAGTCAAACGAATCAAAGTAAAGATTTCTCATTCTCAAAACGATTACCAGTTGACAACGCAATTGTTCGCCTTCAGGAAGAAGACATAGTCCGTGGATTACTGCTGGGCACTGGCAAATAAATATAAGTAAAATAATGAATTTCATCATCTTCGTCTTTTAATGAAAGTAATTTAATTTAAAATTAAATTAAGTTTAATAATTTTAAATAATTATTTTATATATGGATATTTTATTATTTAGAAATTAAAATGGCCAATAAATCAATTAAAATAGGTTAATTAAGTAATTCAAGTAGTAAAAGATATTAGCCGCAAAGATATACAATTAAGGAATATTATTAACAACGCACTTACAATACCGGTACTAAATATAACTGAGTATGATTATTCGCCAATAACACAAGCCACGGAAAAATAATGATACAGTACTACAGTATGTATAAAGAATAAATTACATTATGTTACCATTATGTATTATTGTTCTTAATATTAATTATTGTTTTACCAATAATATTAATACCTACAGTCCCTATCTCATTCTGAATATTATTTCTCAAACTGGGTATCATTTCTCAAACCTTTTACTAATGATAGTCAACGGAGAATTTCAGTAGGTAAGACTGGGGTAAGAGTTGAGAAATCAGAAAGATGCAGCCAGCTCAATCTAACTCAAACTAGAGTCTGGCGCCATGGTTTGAGTTAGGTTGACTTCCAACTGTGCCATACTCAGCATTACTCTTCCTGTACGGGATGGATAATTACTCTGGTTGAGTGAGGCACCACATGGGGAAGGGGCCTCTGTCTGTTGCTTGGGCTCTTGAGTTAATGGGTTGAATTACATAAGCTGGGCAGGCCGGCTTGCGTGTGTCTCATAAAAGACATGTCAATCACGCAGTTCCTTTGTGGGCTTTACTAAATGTATGTTGTTAACTAAACCACACTGGCTCGGTCTGTTTGTAGAGATAGTTTTAATTCTGGGAATATTGTTGTCGGAAATTGGTGCTCTGTTGTCTGTCTGTTTGATGTCAATTGGTCCCTTACAAGACATATCAGTTTAAAAATCTAATGGTTAATTAAGAATTATTAGTGCATATGGGACCTCGCAACACCACCCCCCTCCCATAAATATGGCCCTGTCTATAATTACAGAGGTTTCCTCTGGCCCCTTTGCCCGGTATAGCCACACCCGGATGTATTGCGAATAATTGTGTTGACGATGTAATAGAGAATTAAACATTAGTAAAACATTAAAGTTAAACATTAGAAACATTAGCGAAATATACGCGACATTAAAATAAATTTATAAAATTGGTTGGTTATATTTTATGGTTATATTTTAATGTAAAATAACGTTAAAATATGTTATGAGTCATACATACTTAATAAATGTAATAAAAAATTTATAAATCTTCAGTTTAATAATTTTTTAGCATATAATTTTTTTATTCTGAAATTTAAAAATAAATTGAGTCACTGAGTCTGCAACTTAATTCTCACTGTCTACTGGAGTTAATTACACACACACAAATCAAGTTTAGGGAATGTTATAACAGCAGGAGACCATCAAACCCGTAGGCAGAGTATAACAGAAGCGAGTGGGCCATTAAACACAGACAGCTTGTTGTATGAATGCTACACAGTGCACAGTGGGTGGTTACGCGAGTTTGAGTTGGGTTTGAGTAAACCAGACAGGTTTGAGTTAGTAAGAGTGAGGTAAGAGAAAAGGTACCCAGTTTGAGAAACAGTATCTAGAATGAGATATGTACAGTCCCTATCTCATTCTGAATATTATTTCTCAAACTGGGTATCATTTCTCAAACCTTTTACTAATGATAGTCAACGGAGAATTTCAGTAGGTAAGACTGGGGTAAGAGTTGAGAAATCAGAAAGATGCAGCCAGCTCAATCTAACTCAAACTAGAGTCTGGCGCTATGGTTTGAATTAGGTTGACTTCCAACTGTGCCATACTCAGCATTACTCTTCCTGTACGGGATGGATAATTACTCTGGTTGAGTGAGGCACCACATGGGGAAGGGGCCTCTGTCTGTTGCTTGGGCTCTTGAGTTAATTGTTAATGGGTTGAATTACATAAGCTGGGCAGGCCGGCTTGCGTGTGTCTCATAAAAGACATGTCAATCACGCAGTTCCTTTGTGGGCTTTACTAAATGTATGTTGTTAACTAAACCACACTGGCTCGGTCTGTTTGTAGAGATAGTTTTAATTCTGGGAATATTGTTGTCGGAAATTGGTGCTCTGTTGTCTGTCTGTTTGATGTCAATTGGTCCCTTACAAGACATATCAGTTTAAAAATCTAATGGTTAATTAAGAATTATTAGTGCATATGGGACCTCGCAACACCACCCCCCTCCCATAAATATGGCCCTGTCTATAATTACAGAGGTTTCCTCTGGCCCCTTTGCCCGGTATAGCCACACCCGGATGTATTGCGAATATGTGTTGACGATGTAATAGAGAATTAAACATTAGTAAAACATTAAAAGTTAAACATTAGAAACATTAGCGAAATATACGCGACATTAAAATAAATTTATAAAATTGGTTGGTTATATTTTATGGTTATATTTTAATATGTAAAATAACGTTAAAATATGTTATGAGTCATACATACTTAATAAATGTAATAAAAATTTTATAAATCTTCAGTTTAATAATTTTTTAGCATATAATTTTTTTATTCTGAAATTTAAAAATAAATTGAGTCACTGAGTCTGCAACTTAATTCTCACTGTCTACTGGAGTTAATTACACACACACAAATCAAGTTTAGGGAATGTTATAACAGCAGGAGACCATCAAACCCGTAGGCAGAGTATAACAGAAGCGAGTGGGCCATTAAACACAGACAGCTTGTTGTATAAATGCTACACAGTGCACAGTGGGTGGTTACGCGAGTTTGAGTTGGGTTTGAGTAAACCAGACAGGTTTGAGTTAGTAAGAGTGAGGTAAGAGAAAATGTACCCAGTTTGAGAAACAGTATCTAGAATGAGATAGGGACTGTACATGAGGAAAAGGTCGAAACGGTGGGTTCAATCAAGTAAGCGCAGGAAGTCAATTGTGAAAATCGGCTGTGATTGTCTGATACAGATTGACTTTTCATCAAATAATTTCATATCTTGGTTTCTATGGATATGTCGATCCATTCAAATACATATTAACCATTTGGCGTAGAGATAGATAGATAAATTATGAGATAGATAGATTAGAGTAGATACTGTAATATAATTAGTCCTTGGCTTTTTATACAGCTCTTAGTGTAATATACTGTATTCTACCATGAGACTCACCCATAATATGGTATTGCATCCTCCAATGCTGCTGGCGTGACTGGGTAAGTAAATATGTAATTAAGTAAATAAGCAATTAATTAAATATAATATGGTTTACGGCATATATACAATACATGTAGTTTTTCTACATCTCATTGATTTTTTAAATGCATCCAGAGTACGCGTGGCAAAATATGGGAAGGCATAACCAGACTGTTGGACCATATTCTGGCAAAAATTTCACTTAATTATATATCACAATAAATATACAAAAACAATTAAACTTATAACAGCTCGACGTCATACACTTACAAAAATTGTATATTAATCGCTAAAATACTAAAGTTGTATTCCAGCTTTCTAATGATACCAGAAGAAACCTGCCAATTGGCTTAGTTTTCCCAAAATGAAATCTGAGTATATTTAATGAAACACACTTTAAATATATTAACTAAAGTAAACTTACTTTCACATAATGTCACTCCATTGCCAGCATAACCAGGCTTACATTCACACAGAAAAGACCCGGGAATGTTTACACAGATAGCTTTATCAATGAGACAGTTGTCGGTACTGACATAGCATTCATCTACATCTAAAATACATTAGTTGAATTATATAGAATCATTGATGATAATTGAAATATAATGTAACATTGAGAATTAAAGACTTATATGAAAGGCATTCGCCCATGATTTCCAACTCATCATAAGGATTAGGTTTGAATCAATAAAGACATTTTAGAATGTGAATAAACTTAAAACCTTAAACACTGCGGGCAACCCCAAGGCTCCTCTCTCTTTGCTGTTGCATCAAAGCCAGGGAGGGTGCAACACTAACTCATCAGGTTGATTATTTACAGATGGATCTTTGATAGGATGGATCTTTGGAAACTGTTATTGATATTATAAATAGTAGCAATATCTCGTTTAATAATGATAAGGTATTTAGCACTACTGGCGATATAGGTTCAGGTATCAATTTGTTAAAATTATATAAATCTTGAGGGCTTGCGGACAATTACCAATGATTAAACGTTGTGAAAAGTGGCTTACAAAGTACGGTGTCAAACCTGGAACTGCTTTTGTGAATGTGACGACACACAAACAAAATTGGCAATTAAGGAATGTTTTATCAGCCTGTGTGACTGAGAGAATCTGGTCCCTTTTCTAGAATATTTTTTTTTAATTTTACTACAGCGTATTATACATTTCTCAAGATACACGTCATCTAATAAAATGGATTTAACAACTGAGTAAAAGATTTGCCCCCTTTCTAAATTCAGCCAAACTTATTTCTGTAGACATTACTAACTTCTTCCCTTCCGTAGATAACATATTGGGTATGGAAGCAGGTAGGAGAACAATTACAGAACACCCAGATTTATTACTAGAAGTCTCTAATGATGAGTTTAGTTCCGTAGTTAATGATTAGTGATCGTTGATCGGTCCCATACTGACATATCACATAGGAAATACAGATATCTTATATTGTAGCAAGTTGTAGACCAGACCTATCGGTTCCATAGACAGACATTCTCTCTCTAATGTTAAGGGTCTTCTTATTCTGGTGGCTATTATTACCGTACTGCCGGTGCCGTAGGTCTATACCACATGACCCATACTAGTACTGGACTGAACTGGTGTGACAGTAGGAAGACAATTCTCCATGGTTACAAGATAACGAAAAGTAATTTGTTTTAGAAGATGTGGAATACAGTAATTTAATTAAAAAATGTAATTGTCTTCTTACAGTTTGAATTCAGCTAGTCCTTTTCGTTCCCAGTGTGCTATTTTTTGTTGCTGATTTTAATTACTGCTGTATTCGCCTATGTTTGGGGTGTGTTAGTGATAGTGTGTTCTACTGAGTTCTTGTTCGAATACGTAAGGGAAAGGCATGGGCAGCCTTGAATAGGCTTTCCAGGATTTGGAAGTCACCGAGAATTAATAGGAAACTTAAGGTCCGATTATTTAGAGCAGCAGTAGTTCCAGTACTCCTCTAAGGGAGTCCATGCTGGGCTCTAACTGCTGAGGACACCCAATCTCTGGATGGCACATTCACAAGAATGCTACGCCGGGTTCATTGTGTCAAGTACAATGCACACATCTCCAACCAGACACTATATAACATTGGAGGTGTCTCATTGGTTCCCCCAAGCTTGACACTAGAACAAAATCGCCTCCGCTTTGCAGGACATTGCTTTCGCCGTGAGGACCAGCCAGTGCATAATCTTGTACTTTGGCAGCCTCATGGAGTGAATAAGCATGGTGGACAGCCCATGACTTTCTTGAGACGCATCTGAAAGGACACTGGCCTTAAAGATGCGGATGATCTAGCAAATGTCATGGGTGATAGGGTGTTGTGGCGGTGCAATTTTGTTGACAAGCCGGCACAGCATTCTTAAAAATGCAGCTGCAATGCAGCATGCCGATCCAAGTAGTAGTAGAGTTCTTGTGTGTTTCCTTGTGTTCTGTATAAAGATGTATGCTCCAGGACCGAATTGTCCTAGAACCCCACCCAGCTCTACTTAACAATGAAGCCGTTTGGTCTAAACAATAAATGAAGCAGTTAATAACTTTGGGTTAAATGTATTCAATACGGACTCTTAGAATGCAACCAAGAAGAATTAATTTAAAATTAATTAAACCGTAATACTAAATACATAATTTATTGTCAAGGAAATTGTTCCAGAAATATTTTATTATTCAACACCTGATGAAGATAAAAATAATTTATCGAAGCTTGTGAAATATTATGTTCTATATATTTTTTGATTATTAAAACATTGTTTTCAATCTCGGTTTAATTACATTTTTTTAACAACACTTCACTCCCTGCTATACTTAGAAAACGGATCCAAATCCATGTAACCTGTCCCTTTTTAAAATAACAATAAATTAAATTATATATGTATTGTATATATATCTAAGGGCTGTTACCTTATATATATAATTATTCAATATCAAATACTCACTGATGGTATGCTAGCAGTAGTACTTACCAGTGCATGATTCACCATCACCAGAATAGCCGTTTTTGCATAAACATGTGAATGAACCAACAGTATTTGTGCAGCTGGCATCAATGTGGCAGTTATGAGTATTGATAATACATTCATCAATATCTGCAGCATAAAATATATATATTGTAACTAATTAATTAAATATAAAAACGAAAAACCACCACATATAAAGGGAATCTATAGATGAACAAGAACAGCATTTGATATAAGCATATCACCAAAAACAATGCTTCAAATTACAAATTCAAATTTAGCTTCAAATTTAGAACATGATCATTAAACCTGCAATGATCTGATACGTTTGTGACAAGTAAAAACACCCTAACAGTAGACAATATCCTAACAATATCTCTTTTGTACAATATCTCGAGAACTATTCACTCTACTACTATTTTCAAGGAGTCTACACCCATTAAGTTGATCATTGCCATTCGAAAGAGCATTAGTAAGATTAGTCTCTAAAAAATCGCAACTTATGGTTATATTGATGCTTTCAAATTTTCAACTCGATAGCTTTAAATCCAACCAAGTTATTAGCATGTCAAAATTGTAATGAGCACGACAATGATGACAATGTTAACTATTTTCCCCAACCCCCTAATAGTTTCAGGCTTCACCAATTTCGGGGATCACCCCACAGAGAAACAGACAGGGCCTTCCCACAAATAATGTCATCAGAGATCAGAATGCCTTTGTGACATATTTATGCACACCTGTAGGTGCAATCACCTACATCACCCTGGGTCTATAGCGATAGTGTTAACCAAAATTCCGTCCATCTTCAGGATTTTATCTCTGGAAATGGATTGTTTTCGGCTGGAACACAGTTCAAGAAGTGAACTGGAAAGCTATGGACTCATAGTGGACCCAGTGGTAACAAGTTAGGTTCAACAGAAGGCACTCTATGGTTCTTTTTGGAGAATCTCATTTATCTCGATTGCTGTAAAGCTATACAGTAAAATATAATTCTAATAAATCGCATCAGGGACCCCATTGCGAGACTGCTCAGTGGAAATCAGAATGGGTTCCATAAAGGTAGTGGGACCATGGAGCCCATTTTGGGTAGAAGGATAT
>JAUCBJ010001744.1:0-21957 GCA_032718475.1 Nemertoderma westbladi
TCGTCTTCGCATACTTCCTCCGACAATCGACAGACGACTCCGTCGTACACAACGAAGATTTCGGTCGGTTTAACATGTCTGAAGCGGCGAATAAACTCAGTTTGGCCTGTAAAGACGTCCCTTTATTGGTGCAGAAGAGTTACTACGCGAAAACATCCCAGAATCACAAACTTAAAATAATTAAAATATTTCCAGTCTAGCGCGTTTATCTAATACAGTCCGTGCTTATCTTCCGTATTTTTGGCAATGCAGTAAATTTATTTTGATTAAATTTTCGTCATAACTTCATAACTACTAATTTGGTTGGGTATGGGATGGAGGCTCATAAATTTATTAAAATGTGTTTCTAGAATTGTAATATTGTGGTTGACAAGGTAACCGAATACAAAGTTCAAACTTTGCACGGAAGTAATTCAAGTCCACTAATATCTCTGGTATTAAGATTTGGCAGATGAGTTAAGGAGATAAAAGTCTATCAAAAAAATATTTGTAAATCGCATTTGTTTACAATTCCTTTGCCATGGTAACATGTATAATGATAAAATTTATGTATCACCAATTTAATATTTGAAATTTGTTATCATTTGCACTTGAAATATCGTGACCAGTGGCCCTATGATTTGTCATGCTATCTCCTTTCTGATTTGGCAGTTTTGATTATGGACATATCTGTGGTGATTCACAAATTACGGTCTATAAATAAAAGCTTTAGAAAATGTATTTACACAATGACCCGTAATATAGTGTCATTTTTTCTGATGACACGAATCTGATGTTATCTGCGCTGCGAGTGCTGTTTAATTTGCAAATAATAATGAGAAAAAACGAATTTATGACTATAAAATAATTGTCTTTATTAAATTAAATGTAACATAGTTTTTATAATATTTATACGGCAAACAGGGCCTACAATAAATTTACCAGAAATGATAGCAGAAAATTGTATATAGTGACTAATCGATCAAGGAATGCATGAGACAATACGTAGCTACGAAAGTGGGATTGGACTGACTACTACTACTAGGATCGGCATGCTGCATTGCAGCTGCATTTTTAACAATGCTGTGCCGGCTTGTCGACAAAATGGCGCCGCCATTTTCCGCCAACTCCCGATCACTCATGACATTTGCTAGATCATTTGCATCTTCAAGGCCAGTGTCCTTTAAGATTCGTTTCAAAACGTCATGGGCTATCCACCATGCATATTCACTCCATGAGGCTGCCAAAGCAAAATGTTATGCACTGGCTGGTCCTCACGGTGAAAGCAATGTCCTGCAAAGCGGAGGCGATTTTGTTCTAGTGTCAAGCTTGGGGGAACCAATAATATACCTCAAATTTTATATAGTGTCTAGTTGGAGATGTGTGCATTGTACTTGACACAATGAACCCGGCGTAGCATTCTTGTGAATGTGCCATCCAGAGATTTGGTGTCCTCAGCAGTTAGAGCCCTGCATGGACTCCCATAGAGGAGTACTGGAACTACTGCTGCTCTAAATAATCGGACCTTAAGTTTCCGATTAATTCTCGGTGACTTCCAAATCCTGGAAAGCCTATTCAAGGCTGCCCATGCCTTTCCCTTACGTATTCTAAGGTCCTCACCTGACTTCCGGATCCATGATCCCAGGTAACAGAAGTCGTCCACATGCTCAAGCATACCATCCTTTGAGCTTATGCTCATCCGGTCATAGACTTGCTGATGACTTTCAAAGTTACCTGTCAAAATTTTGGTCTTTTTGGAGTTAATAAATAGACCAACACTAGAAGCAGCCTTTTCTAATGAGCTGAGGAGCCGTTGGGCTCCCTCTAGTGATTATGAGAGTACTCCTAAGTCGTCAGCAAAGTCTAGATCAGTTAGGTACTTGGCAAGATTTCCTCGACTTCTGGAGCCAGTAGGTGGAGTTATCATCACCCCATCATCATTATGATGATCTAAAGACATAGTCAAACGGCGTAGAACATAGTCAACCACAATTTTATGAACAAAAATGGCGTGTCTCCTTGGAGGACTCCCCATAATATTTCAAATGGTTCTGTTTCACCATCAACAGTAGACACAAATGTTGTCGAACCATCGTATACTGATCTGATTGCTGCAATAACTTCATCAGGAAACCCATATAATGAAAGTATGCTGAACATACGTGAGCGAGAGACTGAATCAAAGGCCTTGAAGAAGTCAACAAAGATAACAGCCAGAGGCCTATCTTTCTTTTTTGATAACTCTTCAATTATCCTTCTAAGTGCCAAAATGGGCTCCATGGTCCCACGATCTTTACGGAACCCATTCTGATTTCCACGGAGTAGTCTCTCAATGGGATCCCGGATGCGATTTAATATAATTCTATTGTATAGCTTTGCAGCAATCGAGATCAATGAGATTCCCCGAAAAGAACCATAGAGTGTTAAGTTGCCCTTCTTGGAAACTGGCACCAACTTATTTGTTTTCATTTCTTGTGGGACTCTTGTTGTTCTGTACATGTCTACTTATGATGTTTTAGATGAGCTCTAAACACTCAGGTATTTTAGGTCTTAATGCTCTTTGCAGCAGCCTTCATTTCTGCAAAGGAGATACCCGTATCGCCAATGGGAATATCTGGGAGTACAGACTCAGGCACCTTTTACTTTTATAAAGTTATCAGGCAATACCCTGTCATTATTGAGGAGCTTTTCAAAGTGGGCCTTCCAACCATTGAAGCGATTGGCTGGTGAGTAAGCCGTAACCTTGGTGGTTGGTTGGCTTTTCCGCTCAGTAAGCAAGTTGATCGATTTCCATGCCTGGGATGATTGCCTTTTTTGTGACTGAAAAAAGGGGCCTACATGAGTTTAAGTGGAAAATAAGTCGGTCTAAGCTTCCTACAGTAATTAAGGCCAGAGTACCCCCCCCCCCCCCCCCCCTGTCAAAATTTCAAATGTCTGTTTTTATTTACTCTTAGCAGAATTTAATGAGAATTTCAAATCTGAAAACCGCTTAGCGAAACCTATTTTAGTTCTCGAGTTATCGCTGTTTTCTTGTTTGACGGTGTGCCAGTCAAATTGTAAGACAGACAGACAACCGACATACAGGCAGACAGACTAGATTCCACCAAAATTTAAAACTGACATCTGAAATGAAATCAGCGACCCGAAAACCCCCATAATGAAAGTTTTAGCCCGGCGATGTGCTTCGTTCGTTCCAGAAGTGATTAACCAGTCAGACCACAGAGCCACTTTTGGCGGGAAGGTTTAAACTTTGAAGGCAATTATATTAATAAATATTAATTAATTTACTTAAAAAGGCAAAACTAAAAATTTTAACCGATAACCGATCCGATTACGGAGCTCACCTCCGTAATTCGAAAAAAATTTGTTTCAGACAATTTGACCTAAAATTGAATGTCTAGTACAGTAGCATGTCATCCGCAAATCTTGTTTCATTCAATGGCCGTTAGAGGGCGAGTGAAAATTTGAACATTTTTCGAAAAAAACAAATGTTTAGCTATATTTTAACAGCCCATACTGTATAAAATCATAATATAAAAAAATAAAAATAAAGTAATAAACCAAAACGAAACGGCTGCTGTAATCTGAATGAAATTCAAAGTTTTTTATCGCTCGTTTTATCGCATTTATTTTCCTCATAACTCTTAGATTCCACTGCTCCATTGTATGTTTGGGTACTTTTACACGCCTCCGTTCTCCACCCAACCCAAACTTACCTTGTTACTATCCGTCTCGTGTATTAAATACTCGGCTTCAGCCTTCGACCGATTATAGCCCTCCGGTAATATCCAGGCCTGAAGTTCGACAATGTCCAAATATCTGCATCAAAAAATCATTACAATTCAGTCTAAAAATGCATTTGTACTCAGTAACTACAAGTTCGATTTGATTTTTAAAATATGCGAATGTCGGCGAGTTGTTACATAATGGAAAGACTTCTAGAACATAATAATTCACATAATTGAATAATTTGGTTTTGGTCATTAATAATATTTAAAATGTTATTTGAATTAAATAAATTAGAGTTGAGCTGTTAATGCAACTGTAATTAATGATGTTATATAATGGTTTTGTTCAAAAATGGATAAAATGAAAAAGCACGTTAAAATAACGTGCCACTGTAACTAAATGGAGAATTTAACATTGAGGCGGGTGTTCGCGCTTTGAGACCTTTAGCAGTTTAACCTGCCAATTTTAGTTGTCCTCTTGTTTATAAATCGACTTTAGCCTTTTACTAATTACCTAGTGCACTGAAGTTACATCAGCCGAAGCCAGTCCGTGCGCGGCGTATGACCCACGGTGTGGGAGACTGGATTCGGATTCCTTGGGAGTTATTGCAGTGTAGACCTACTGTATTATTCGATTGATCGCTACTATATAATCTCTGACAACTATATTCACTTTCGGGGAAATATTAACAGTACCTTTAGGACGTGGCGCTTTAAGTATAAAAACAGAGTTATGACTTATACTAATCACAACTAGATGGCCACAGAGTTTCGTAAATAGCGCATTCTTTAGGAGATGCTTTAATAACCTTCACACTACTTCACACGACTTCACACTACTTCACACTACTTTATTCTAGTTCGCACTAATCTGCCGACCGTCACTGAATTTGATCATATATAAGGAGGATCGCAACTGACACACGTAGGGATTATGAAATAGCATTTAATTCACACAAAACCACTATAATTTAAGTCGCAGTTGCTACCGGTAAACTCTATTCCTCTTACCTCAGTAATCAAGAAGATTGAGGGGTTTATGATTATTTATCGGTATTCTCCAAATATAACATCAGAATTCATTAATATAACAACAATTAATACTATAAAACAGAAGTAAATAATGCGGTGATTCAGTAATATGCAGTCAGTTAATGACAAGTGTAAAATGAGTTGAATTGTTTTGTTAGGTGAGGAAGTTAGGTGAGTTAAGGATAATAGATTTACGTTCTTATAACCAAGGCCATCTGATGTTCCTAGGCCAAAGTCTGAAACTTCCGCACAGAAGCACAGAAAATTCTGAGTTAGTTCTGATGCTCAGAAAATAGTAAACAAAGACCGTAATGCATTGCGCGAGTTTCCATAGGTTTCTGTTAGACATAAAGTGAAAATTGCTCTGATTGGCTGAATAAGACAGAACAAAGAACTTCCACGTCCACAAAGAATCAGCTGACAGATTTCGTTATCTTGGTTCTAATTCCTTCCCGTCGCGTAGTTGGATAAATTTAGGGCTATTTTAGAGTATTCTGCGCATTGCGTAAAAATGACTTGTTATGTCCGCAAAAGCTTTTACACCGCTCCCAGAAAATGGGATTTAAGTCTATAAAATATAAAAAATCACAGTTTCTAAAATACAAAAATACTCTAAACTATTAGTCCTTCTTTCGTGAACGGCGTTTACGAAGTTTTTTGAGGCTAGTAAGAGTCTTTTTCTCTTTGGGGCGAGCCACTTTACTAGGAGGGCTATAACTCCTGGGTGAGGGGTATAATACAATTGCATCGGAAGGTTTCGGATTACGGTCAGTGTATCCGCCAGTCGAGGTACCCGGTTGATTGATATCAACCTCAGTGAAACGAGGTCGTACAACCCTTAGAGCGTGTTTCAGGACAGCAGCTCTTACTGGTCCCTGACGGGTCATTTGCATGAGAGCGGTAGGTTGACCGTGAGTAGTGAGAAATTTCCTCGGTTTGATGGTTCTTTCCAACTCGCGTTCTCTGGCTTTATATTCATATGGTCGTCTATGAACTTCTTGTAGCTCTGGATGCGAGTTTATGAACAAGTCACCGTGGGATTTATCAATGGTAGAAACTTTAAACTGTGCGTAGGATTTTCCGGTTTCACCATATAATATTGAGTTAAATTGACATAATAGGTGTGGTCTTTGATCCCATAAAATGAGTTCGGTAAAGGTCTAGCGCGTAGGTTGACCTCGTATACCATACGATGGACAAGATCCGCTCGATTGTCCGGAGGTGCAACGAGTATACCGTCGACATGAGCAGCCTCGATTGGCGGACATTGTAACATAGGAGCGTCAGCGATAAGATCTCTAGATCTTAAATTGATATCAACCGGTTGGGGTTGTACCGTGGTGAAAAGTTTGTCTCTGAAATGGGGAACCATCGAAGGATGAATGATGGTTTTGGAATAGAGATCAGTCATAAGGATTTGAGCTTCTGGTTGGGCTAAAGCTGCTTCTTCTCTCTCATCCATTTCGATGTGCTTCTCCTCGAGCTGATTTTCCTCCGCTTGTCGTTGGAAGCGTTCGTCTAAAAACTCTTGTAGAGAGTAGGTTCGTCCAAGTTCGATATCTTCTTCGAGATTCTGGATTTCCCGATCAAACTGGGGTAAAGCTAATTCTTTTACCGCTTGGACTTGTTGTTGCAATTTATGTTTGTCTAAACAATCGTAGGTTCCTTTTCCGATCTTTTGTCGAATAGCGTCTAATGTGTTTCGTACAATGCTCTCCTCCACCTCGGTGACAGGTTGTATCGGGTTTAAACCGGGACGATTATACGGGTTGAACGGCGAAATTTGATGTCCGCGTCCCAATCCGGCTAGGTAGGATGGGCGAATATCTAGGGAGCCCACAACCGGAGAGCCACTGACTAATTGTTCGGGTAACATTAGATCATTGAACAATGAATACAGTTCAGGAGGATCCGTCATACTACTAGGATCAAGAGTCTGAGGTCTCACCAGGGAATGAGGAGGTCTGACCGAGTATTCCGGAACTCTGATCATAGGTTTATTTAAGGATCGTTTGAGTCGAGCGAGCGTGGGTGATACGTCGAACAAGTTTCGCTCAAAACTCCTGTAAGTATAGCGAGTAAAACTGTGTTTAGCGCAACGTCTCTGCGGATGTTTATGTCTTTCCGTTTGTTGGTTAGGTCTAGGGCATTCATCGCAGTAATACCAAAGACACACGTCTTGTAGGGGAAACGCTGGTGATCTTTCTCCAGTTTTACAATATTTCTCCATCTGTTCGAAGCTATCCGGTACAACAGGTAGCGGTCGATCGGCGGTAAGATATATCATAGAGAAATAGAGTCGTTTGAGTTCTATCATAGGGTTATGATGTATACCTTGAGGATATCGAGTTTCTATTTATTAACAGATTTGTTTGATAAGATTATTAATATTAATAATGTTTGTTAATATTTTTGAACTTCAATGCTACTGTTAAATGGACATCATTCTACTATATGTATTATTTAATATACGGTATGAGAGCAATATTGCAAGAAGCAATGTCAGTGAGAAGAGGCAAGTCGTTTCCAAGGTCTACCCAGAGCTTGGTTTAGCCGAGACATGAGGATCTGAACTTTGCATTCCTAATACTCTACTTACCAATAATACTGGAGTATAGTAGGGGCGGTATTGCACTTTTAATAAGTACGGACATTTCATCTTACTGTAGTAACGTATTTATATTATGATACGGACAGTAAGGAAAGAGAAAATGGATTATTTCTCGCCGTTAAACGAAATATATAATGCTAAGTAATTAAGTAATAAACACAAATATATTGCACTAATCTACTGAATAATCATTAAAATATTATTCCACTAAATAAAATTAAAGAAAACGATTATAATAAAATTACATAATAATACATACATAAATATAAAAATAAAAATAAAAAAAAATAAAATAATGGAGTCACACACCCACTCAAGACGCTGTTACGTTGTGGAGTCCCTAGATGTTTGTTGGATTAAGGAGGTGGTCGTGGGAAGAGTCTCTTGCCTTCCATAGTTCCCGGATAACTCTTGATCTCTTTCCAGTAAACATAAACGACCAACTGGGCAATTAAGTTGTTGTGTTTCGAATACAATTCCAGGTTTCTTAAAGTTACGTCGCATGACGACGAGTTCTACCGATCGCACTAAACCATCATCGGATATATGAGTCTCGATGATACGACCTGTCTGCCACCGCTTATGTGGAAGATCTGATTCCACGATAAGGACCATATCTCCGGCACTGACGTTTTCTTGCTGCGCAAACCACTTTGTTCGAAGTTGTAGCGTAGGAAGATAATGTTTTTCGAAATGGTCAGCGAAACGACGGGATAATAGTTGCATAAGTTGCCAAGTTTGTCGGCAGTATTCGTCTCCGTGCGTGATTTACGATTGCGGGAGCATGGCTACAGGTTTCTTTAGTAGGAAATGCGCGGGTGTTAGCGCTTCTAGGGAGTCGGGACTCGATGAGACTGGCATAAGCGGTCTCTAGTTAAGATAGGCGGCGATTTCTTCCATTAACGTCCGCAAAAGTTCATCGGTGAGATACGCGCGGCACAGCACTATAAAGTGAAATGCGGTCTTCACGCTCCGTATTAGTCTCTCCCAACTTCCTCCCCACCAAGGGGCGTCGGCGGCGTTGAAGGTCCAGCTAGATGCCGTTATCCTTAACTGATCGTCCACCTGTCTTTGGTTCCAATCTTTCACGTAAGCTTTGATCTCATTGTTGGCGCCAATGAAGTTCGTTCCTTTGTCGGATCTCATAGTGTTGCTAGTTCCAAAGCGAGCGATCTGTCGTCGTAAGCTCAATAGGACGCTGTTGGTAGATAAATCGTTCACCATATCGAGATGGATAGCTCTACAAGTCATACAAACAAAGATGACACACCATCTCTTGACTATAGTCCTAGCACGATATACTTCAATAGGGCCAAATAAATCTACACCGGTATTAGTAAAGGGTGGTTCATAGAAGCTTACTCGTTCCCTAGGTAATTCTGCCTCTCGCTGTGTTAAAGGCCTACTGAATGCTTTCCTACAGGGTATGCAGTTCCTAAGAACTTGGTTCAGAGTTTATTTAGTTCACAGTTTTCACAGTTCACAGAGTTCACAGTTTATTTATAATGTCTTGCTCGGCGTCCAGGACTGTGTGGGATTCTGTCAGTTGTCGACTGGGCACAGGCAGTTTGGTACTGTGCAAAGGGGATTTAGAGTTAGGTTCTTGAAGTACAGGGGTCTCTATCAAGGGAGTGGCTTCACTAACAGGCCTAATTATTTCGGGCTCATCTACTATAGTAGGGAGTCTTTCTACTCTAATAATTTGGTCTGTAGGTTCTTGATTACTTATGTCTATATTAGCTAGTTGCCTTCTCACCGCAGGAGGTAAATTAGGTAACTTCTGACAGTGTGGCGCTCTTCTACGTCCGCTTGAACAAGATTTATTACCTCTACCCTCGGGATCTGTCGTATTGCCTTCATCAGAGGAGGTAAATCCCTGTCTTCTGGGAGTAGATCGACTCAGTAGTTGCATCTGAGTAGCTGCTCTTTGTTTATTTAAGTAATCTTGTTTCGCCTGAAGGTTCTCCAACTCTAGTTGGGCTGTCGCCTCAGATGCCCTCCGTTCTGCTTCTGCCACTGTCGCTGCTGTCTTTCTTTTAGATTCTGCCGCTGCCGCTGCCGCTTTCCTTTCAGCTTCTTCCGCCGCCGCTGCCGCCGCTGTTGCTAACTTTTGGTCTTCTATTTGCCTTTTCTCTATTTGTTCTTCTTGGTCCATTGCTATGAGGATGCTTTCATCCAATTTAGCCTGCTCCGCAGCTAATATTTCCACATCTAACGAGTCCAACACGAATTTGGCTCCCTCACTATTGGGGTGAAGTCCAGCTAGCCGTCTTCTGAGCTCTTTGTCACCTATAAATCGTTGATACTCCGACAGATAGATGTCAATAGCATCTTTCTTCTGAGGTTTTTCGGATATCGCTTCACCTTCCACATGAGAAAAGGTGGCATCTGTTGATTCTCCGTGGGTCATGCGCTCAGTTAGCTGAACTTTACATTGTGTCGTTCCCTGGACCTTAACACTCACTCGTTGGAACCAAGTTTTTACAGCCACTTGCAACGACGTGTCTTGGCTTCTCTTCGAGGCCTCCTCAAAGGCTAAAAGGATTAATCTGATCCGTAAGATATGTTCCCGCACTTGATAAAGCAGCTCTCCCTGCTCTTGAGGTCCTTGACGTTGTTGAAATAAATGTTCTTCTAATCGCTCCAAGGAGCTGAAGAATCCCTGGACATATCCTGCTGCTGACCTCTTCCATACAGCTGGATCTCGAGTATCCCTTACTATCCCCATTTTGTATAAGTCCTCCCAGGCAGCTTCCGATAAGTTAAACGGGAGTCCGGGTCCGGGGAAGTTCCATTGCGTCTCTACAATAGACCTTAGTTCCTCCATCGTGTATCCCACATAACTGTCCTTGGTCGATCGCTTACTTCTCGCCCAATCGATTTGATGTTCTTCCACCGCAATCAATACTCTAGTGAGTACAGCTCCAGGAAGAATTAGAAGTGGATCTGGATAAACCACTTCTTCCATCCTTGCTCCGATCTCGGGCCTTAACTCTTCAGTGTCAGAACACCTAGAGTTATTCTGCCGTTGAGAAATAAGTTCTCGGTTTGGGTGCTGCTGCTGTTTAACAGCTGTCACTTGGTCTCGCCTAACTTGAGCCCTAGTGCCTATAATAGACCTATGGTGCTTTACTAGCCTAGGGTCTGATACCACTACTGTAGGGATGACTTTTCTTACAGTAGGAGGGGACTTGGACTTCGGTCTGAGATGTTCTATACTTTGATCTGGGTCACAGATCGTTCTTTCTAGGAGACTATCTGACAGTGTTTGCTTTGTGTCAGACATGATTTATTTTACAGTTGAATGCCTACTACTATAACGACAGTTAAAGCAAGTCTAGAAGAATCAGTATCAACTGTAAACCTAGTAGTTAGTTACCAATACCGTTACTCTGTGTAACGTGATATATATAATTAATATTAAAAATACCGGTATACACTTATAGTATATATATAAGTATTATTTACAGACTAGGATTAGTCACATAATACCGGTATATAATTTCAGCCTAAATTTATATAAATATAATAAGCTTACCGTAAATACCGGTAATGTCAAATATTTAATAATAACTGAATTTCTGAATTTTAGGGTTACTTCCCTTGACTTTATTACTGATATTAAGCAGTAGTTCAACTGATATTAAGACCTATTTGATTTATGACAGGCCTACTATTTTATAAATCTGATTGAGTTGATTTATAAATATATATATATACCCGTACAGGGGGTTTTGACAATATTTGAAATAAATGTTATTATTTCTGTGTAAGGAGTCACTACACGGAAGCTAAACACTCTCAGTGGAGTGCTACTTGTTAGACACTAATACAGATAATTCTACTTTACTAAGTTACTTATCCCTACAAATTACTTACAATCAGGTTGAGATTACAATCTCTAAATAAACAGTAAACAAGTTACACGTACAATTTTTAGGGTAATTTTACAAGAAATCTACGAACCAGCCTAACAAGGTGTTAGAATTTCTGGTTCTTACAAACTGATAGGAAAATACGGTAGTTGAAACCAATAAAGTAGTAGTAAGTAAGTTGCGTTGTCCAGATAAGGAAATACCACCGTCTGACGACTGTACTACGTTATGTACCCGGAGTGTCCTTACCTAGAGGTTAATTATTGAAGACAACCAGAGCTAACGTACCTATTAACCACGTTACAACACAAATATACTGCCTACACACTAAATTACTTTCGGAAAGCACTGTACTCTAAACCCTAAATTAGGTACAAATACTTATACAACAAATAACCAGCAGTTAAATATACTTGAACAGCCAAAAGAACCACGGTATCTGCTGGAGTGACCGGAGCACAAAATCACCAGTCTTTACCTACGCCAAGCAGCCCTGATGTAGTACCGGGGTTAATTTAACTATAACGGTATGTATAACAAGCACAATTACTGTAGGAATAAACTCGCATGAACTCTGAATAATAAATATTACGCTACCCATACAGACTATTCAAACAAAACACAGACCAAATGCTGGCAGACTACTGTCAAGCCTAAATAAACTACAGTATATGCAGACTCCAAAATGGTTAGTTAGTAGGGGTTCTAACCAAGTAGTACGACTTAATTCTTTCGGGGGGATTTACCTTACAGCACTGGATGCCCCCACCTTCCTAACTAGCACTTTATCAGACAGACACTCTACACACACTGCAATCGCCTCAGACCTAACAACAGTTAGACAACAATCCAGCCTACAAATTATTTATACAATCTGAGCAGGCTTACACGCCTTCTGCTCAATATTACACTTACAGATAAACAAAACTGACAGAAATAAATAAGCTCTAAAAGAAATAAGGGGTGTACAGTCCCTACTCTCTTAAACAGCCTACTAATATACAATATATCACAATCGAAATAATACTGCTGTACCTGTAAGTACCAGTTCGGGTGTTTAGGCCTACAGTTTACTGTCTGACCGGTACATTCGACTTTATTGCCTACGGCGCAATAAAGAAACTTAAAAACTATTAATGTTCGCGCTTTTAGACCTTTAGCAGTTTAACCTGCCAATTTTAGTTGCCCTCTTGTTTATAAATCGACTTTAGCCTTTTACTAATTACCTAGTGTACTGAAGTTACATCAGCCGAAGCCAGTCCGTGTGCGGCGTATGACCCACGGTGTGGGAGACTGGATTCGGATTCATTGGGAGTTATTGCAGTGTAGACCTACTGTATTATTCGATTGATCGCTACTATATAATCTCTGACAACTATATTCACTTTCGGGGAAATATTAACAGTACCTTTAGGACGTGGTGCTTTAAGTATAAAAACAGAGTTATGACTTATACTATTCATAACTAGATGGCCACAGAGTTTCGTAAATAGCGCATTCTTTAGGAGATGCTTTATTAACCTTCACACGACTTCACACTACTTCACACTACTTTACACTAGTTCGCACTAATATGCCCACCGTCACTGAATTTGATCATATATAAGGAGGATAGCAACTGACACACGTAGGGATTATGAAATAGCATTTAATTCACACAAAACCACTATAATTTAAGTCGCAGTTGCTACCGGTAAACTCTATTCCTCTTACCTCAGTAATCAAGAAGATTGAGGGGTTTATGATTATTTATTGGTATTCTCCAAATATAACATCAGTATCCATTAATATAACAACAATTAATACTATAAAACAGAAGTAAATAATGCGGTGATTCAGTAATATGCAGTCAGTTAATGACAAGTGTAAAATGAGTTGAATTGTTTTGTTAGGTGAGGAAGTTAGGTGAGTTAAGGATAATAGATTTACGTTCTTATAACCAAGGCCATCTGATGTTCCTAGGCCAAAGTCTGAAACTTCCGCACAGAAGCACAGAAAATTCTGAGTTGGTTCTGATGCTCAGAAAATAGTAAACAAAGACCGTAATGCATTGCGCGAGTTTCCATAGGTTTCTGTTAGACATAAAGTGAAAATTGCTCTGATTGGCTGAATAAGACAGAACAAAGAACTTCCACGTCCACAAAGAATCAGCTGACAGATTTCGTCATCTTGGTTCTAATTCCTTCCCGTCGCGTAGTTGGATAAAATTAGGGCTATTTTAGAGTATTCTGCGCATTGCGTAAAAATGACTTGTTATGTCCACAAAAGCTTTTACAGCGGGGTATTAATTCGCCAAGATGGGATTTGAGTCCAGTTCCCCCCCACCCCCTGTCTCGACTTACGATGGTAGATTTCGGCCAAATTAATTATATTAAGAAATCAAGTTTTCAGATGATTTGGACAATTAATTAGGCCTACAGCAGCCCTCCCTCCCAGCCAAAAAAATCGATGAAAAAAGGATAGGATGCAGTTCTAAAAAAGGACAAAAAAAGGATCGGATACGGTTCAAAAAAGGGAAAAACTTAATTGATGTTATCTTTAAAAAAAAAGATAGTAAACATTATATTTCATTAATCTTATAATAGGCCTATTAAGAAACGTCACTGTATGTTACTTATTTTCACCTTTTTTGCCTAGTTATCAGAGATGGTTGAGTTCGGCTGATTGATGGTCATTGATAGAGGTTTATCAAACGCTTGTAAATATAACTTTAGTTTGAAAGTGATATAAAAACTTTGGTACGGATTTCCAGTCGTGGCTACATTTATATAAATAACAAAAATGCTTTTAGACGGAATCAAATTTCAACCATCTCCAGGGGAAAACGGATGCAAATAACAGCCGATTGCGAGCAAAAATTAAACTATAACCCTTGTTATAAGCTTTTCTTTATTTTTTTGGTTAGAATATACTGCCACTGCAACCTGTTCCTTTCCCTAAATTGAAAATCAACAATGTTAATTCACCAAAGAGTGTTTTGTGTCAATTATTATATATCCCCCCCCCCCCCCCCCCCTCAGAAAATAAATTTATTAAAGTTCCCTCCACTGCCACATTTTTATTGTAGCTTAGCTTATGATATTTATCAAAATAAACATAGGCCTACTCAAAATAAAAATCGGCATTATTATGCCCGTCAATCTCTGTTATAACCTTGTCAATATCATCAGCAAGCGGAAGTTCATCTTCTGAACCAAAAAAGAGGAAAAAGTGTGTGAAAATGGAGAAAAAAAAAGGAAAAAAGGAAACGTTCTAAAATAAAGGAAAAAAAGGAAACGTTCTAAAAAAAGGGAAAAAAGGAAACGTTCTAAAATAAAGGAAAAAAAGGAAACGTTCTAAAATAAAGGAAAAAAAGGAAACGTTCTAAAAAAAGGAAAAAAAGGAAACGTTCTAAAATAAAGGAAAAAAAGGAAACGTTCTAAAATAAAGGAAAAAACGGAAACGTTCTAAAAAAAGGAAAAAATGGAAACGTTCTAAAATAAAGGAAAAAAAGGAAACGTTCTAAAAAAAGGAAGAAAAGGAAACGTTCTAAAAAAAAGGAAAAAACGGAAACGTTCTAAAAAAAAAAGGAAAAAAAGGAAACGTTCTAAAATAAAGGAAAAAAAGGAAACGTTCTAAAATAAAGGAAAAAAAGGAAACGTTCTAAAAAAAGGAAAAAATGGAAACGTTCTAAAATAAAGGAAAAAAAGGAAACGTTCTAAAATAAAGGAAAAAAAGGAAACGTTCTAAAATAAAGGAAAAAAAGAAAACGTTCTAAAAAAAGGAAAAAATGGAAACGTTCTAAAATAAAGGAAAAAAAGGAAAAAAAGGAAAAAAAGGAAAAAAGGAAACGTTCTAAAAAAAAGGAAGAAAAGGAAACGTTCTAAAATAAAGGAAAAAAAGGAAACGTTCTAAAAAAAGGAAAAAATGGAAACGTTCTAAAATAAAGGAAAAAAAGGAAAAAAAGGAAAAAAGGAAACGTTCTAAAAAAAGGAAGAAAAGGAAACGTTCTAAAAAAAAGGAAGAAAAGGAAACGTTCTAAAAAAAGGAAGAAAAGGAAACGTTCTAAAAAAAAGGAAAAAACGGAAACGTTCTAAAAAAAAAGGAAAAAAAGGAAACGTTCTAAAAAAAGGAAGAAAAGGAAACGTTCTAAAAAAAAAGAAAAAAAGGAAACGTTCTAAAATAAAGGAAAAAAAGGAAACGTTCTAAAATAAAGGAAAAAAAGGAAACGTTCTAAAAAAAGGAAAAAATGGAAACGTTCTAAAATAAAGGAAAAAAAGGAAAAAAAGGAAAAAAGGAAACGTTCTAAAAAAAAAGGAAAAAAAGGAAACGTTCTATCTAAAATAAAGGGAAAAAAAGGAAACTCTGGGTAGGCCTGCACAGCACATTAGGAAAACACGTTTTTGCGCGATTCCGCCCATCCCTGATCACAGAATTTACACCACTTACTAAATACTTATGTGGAACTTCTTAGAAAAAAAACCACCTAAGAACGTGTCAATTACTTTTGTGTTTTTTGTAATAATAATTGCTTACGAAGTACTTTACTAAGGAATTAAATATATTTCCTTGATTACCCTCAATGACTGCAACATATACAAACACGTTTCCATCAATACCCATCAGTCTCATTGTTACTGTCTCCTCTTTCTGCATCACTACTTGATGCATGTTCGATAAATCGTTTAGTGTGTCGGGACTACACCATGTCCTGGAATATAGTGTCGTTATATTCAGGTACCTGGACCCCCCCCCCCCCCCCCCCCCCCCCCCAATTTTTCTACAAATCGTAATTAGATTGCGTGAAATTTGAAACATTGATAGTTTTACCTCCCGACCACTACTGAATTAAACATCCTTATAGAGATTAACCCTATTAGTACCGGGCTATAAAATGTTGTACAAATACCGGGAGGGGGTCATATTGACCCCCCCCCCTCTAAAATCTACAAATATTTACGAAAACGTCTGATTTTTTGTTTGTACGTAGGTATCACTTGTCTGGATCCGACCGAAAAAAAAATTTTCGAAAAAATGTACTGGGGTGGTTATATTGCAGCACCAAAATTACAAGTAGTGCACAATTTTCACAAAATTTGAAAGTTACATTTTCGGCTAATTATTTTTCAATACACGTTTTTTGGGGTGCAAAATACATTGGAAAATATTTAAAAATGATATGATTACTATAAATGGCTGTTTAGTCCTCTCTGCGTAGGAAAAAAATGAAAAAAACAAGTAACCAGCACTTTTCAGTTAGAACACAAAATTTTTAATTCACTTATACGATGCTATAAATTCACATTTTCAGGTTTTCGAGGGCGCTGATTCTAATGGAATATATTTCTAATATGCCAGATCATTGCTACTTGTATTTTTCGGCGTAATTTAGCAAATTTTGGTGCTAGCACCAAATTTCGTACCCATCACCAAAAAGTACAAGTTTGCGATGTCCAGTGCTGTTTTTATTGATTCCATCGGATTCAGGACCCTCATAAACCCGTATAACGCAAGAAACAAGGTGATACTATCTACTTATCAATTTGCATATTTTCCAAAATTTGGTTCTGGCACAACAATTTTCACCCACCGGCGAAAAATACAAGTTTGAGAACTCTTATGAAATTTTTACTGATTCCATTGAATTCAGAACCATCACAAACCCGTATAACGCAAGAAACAAGGTGACACAATCAATTGATATATTTGATGGTTTTCAAAATTTTGTGCTAGCACCACATTTTGCACCCACATCCGAAAAATACAAGTTTGAGATGTCAAATTCGATAATTATATTTTCCATTGAATTCAGAACAGCCATAAACCTCTAAAACGCAAGAAATAAATTGTCACAAGCAATTTTATATATTGAATGGATTTTCAAAATTTCGTGCTAGCACCAAAATTAGCACACAGCACCGAAAAATACAAGTTTGATACGCTTGGTTCAACTCGTATATATTTCATCGAATCTAGAACCTCAAAAAACCCCAATTGCGTAAAAAACAAGTTTCAAACAATCAATTTACAAAATTGACTTATTTCAAAATTTGGTGCTGGCACCAAAATTTGGCACCCATCGAAAAAAACAAGTTTAAAATTTCTAAATCAATTTATATGAATTCCATCCAATTTCTAAGACCAAAAAACCGGTGTAAATCAAAAATAGAGATGTTACAATTCATATTTAATGAAATGTAATTTTCAAAAAACGTCTCAAAAAAAGTGCCAAAAGTAGGGTTTAAAAATGGTGCTATAACTCGAAAAGTACCGAATATTTTTGAAAACGGTTTTCACTACCATGAAGACAATAGATATTTAGGAAAAGTCATAAAATTTCAGATTCCCAACTGCGTATGTTTCAGAATTATAATAAAAAAACCACGGGGGGGGGTCATATTGACCCTCCCCGGGTTTAATAGGGTTAATAGAGATTTATTGGTACTAGTAGAAAGCTGTCCGTATAAGGATTCCAAATATGAAAATATTTGAATTTGGTTGAAAAATAGCTGAATTATGGGCATTCAAATGTTGCATGTAATTGCTTCCGCTGCAGTCCATTTATAATTATTGCCTTATACATAATACCAGTAAACGTACTTGGGACTTCGCGCAGCACGTTAGTATGAGCTTTTTGCGTAGAGGTACAATTAGTGGACCTAATCATTCGCCCCCTAGCGGCAGACAGAGGAATTGTAAAAGTCTGTCTGTGTGCAGAATTTCTGATGAAGCAATGCTTGTAGCTTACTACTACCAAATTTCAAATGAATCTGATGGTTAGTTCTATAATTAGGCCTACATCTACTTTTAAGTTTCTGTCAATCCGTCCTCTAGCGGCAGACAAAGGAACTACATAAGTCTGTCTCTCTGTAGAATTTCTAAACTTTTGATAGAATACATGTCTACCAAGTTTGGTTCCATTTCATCAAAGATTGACCGACTCATTAAACATTTCTGACAACAACGACGCCAGTCGGGTCCACTAATCATACCCCTACGCTAAGGCTCACCTGAACTTACGTGGCTCGCCCCACATGTCTATTCATACAAATTGTTCTTGAACATGGTGTATTAATTAAATATAATAAATGGCCTGCAGCGGTAGCAAATCCGAATTCGAATGCCCGTTACAGTAGTTCCCAACCAAATTCATATATTTTTACATATTTGAAATCCTTGCACGGCCAGCTTTCCACTAGTATCAATACATCTCTATAAGGATGTTTAATAACTGCAGTGCGACGGACGCAATATCAATGGAGACACTTTTTTAATCGTTTGTAGCTAAAGAACGAAAGCGAAAATAAAAATTCTTGCTTACCGAGCAAGGAGGAGGAGGGAGGTAAAACTACAGTATCTCTGTATAAAATAGTTATATTGAAAAATATCGAGACATGAAAAATATCGAGAGTAAAAATAACGCAAGTAAAAATATCGAGTGTTGAAAAATATCGAGTGTTGAAAAATATCGAGTGTTGAAAAATATCGAGAGTAAAAATATCGAGTGTTGAAAAATATCGAGTGTTGAAAAATATCGAGAGTAAAAATATCGAGTGTTGAAAAATATCGAGAGTAAAAATATCGAGTGTTGAAAAATATCGAGTGTTGAAAAATATCGAGTGTTGAAAAATATCGAGAGTAAAAATATCGAGTGTTGAAAAATATCGAGTGTTGAAAAATATCGAGAGTAAAAATATCGAGTATTGAAAAATATCGAGTGTTGAAAAATATCGAGAATAAAAATATCGATAGTAACAATATTTTTAAATAAGGCTTGTATGTATGATATTTTTTTTCCTAAAAATGTTCTAGAACAAAAAAATGTGTTCTAGAACAAAAATATTTATCAACATTGGTAGCTTACACGTGTTCTATAACATTTATAAAAAGAAGTAGAAAATACTAGCTATTTAAAAAAATTAAAAATGTGATCTAGAACTAAAAAATGTGTTCTAGAACAAAAATATTTATCAAAATTGATAGCTAGCACTTCTTCTATAATATTTATTTAAAAAATAGCAAAAACTAGCTAGTATAATAAATCTGGTAAATGGGTATACCCAATGTGTATTAATTCCATTTACTTGCACTTGCACTGTTGTAACCCATGTCACTGCAATATTATCCCATAATTCTAAATAAAATGCTCACGCAAAATGCAATATTTTACCTCGATATTTTTACCTCGATATTTTTCAACACTCGATATTTTTACTATCGATATTTTTCAACACTCTAAATTTTTACTCTCGATAATTTTACTCTCGATATTTTTACTCTCAATATTTTTTACTCTCGATATTTTCCAACACTCGATATTTTTACTCTCGATATTTCGATATTTTCGGGGGGGTCTCTGAACTAAGACACTATATTCCAGGACATTGTGTATAATATTCATCTAACTTCCTCAGGGGATCATTGGCCACCGATTTCGTTGATATACTAACATGGGCGGATCCAGAGGGAAGGGGTATACTCCCCCTTTAGAGAAACTGCCACTAAACTGATTAACTGATATGCAAAATATTGATTTTATAAATTTTACTCTTATCACCCATCAAAACACAAACAAATAATAAGAAAAAGCAGATAATAACACCCCCCCCCCCCCCCCCCCCCCCCCCCCCCTCCCACCCCCGTCCAACCAACCTCCTAAGTTCACGAGATGCAATAAAACTCATGAAATTTACTAATAAAAGAAAAAACATATGGAGGTGTAGCAGTTATTACTTTCCTTAGTTTTATTACAATCGACTGAATGGAATATGAAAACTACAGTAAGCTAAATAAACTCATACCCAACGCACCACACAGACGCACTGTTTTCTGTTCACTAACAATAATAAAAATTTACGATTATTAAGGTCACAGATGTTGGTATTGAATACCAGCGTTATATTTTATATTTTATAATGTACTCGCTGCACAATGAAATTTCATTCATCTAGTGTAATACAATATTATATTTACCGATACGCAACTCTTAGCTATCCGCTAAGGAAGATCTTATCTTTAGTTTAAACATATTGAAGTTGATAATAGTTCACCACTATCACTGTCACTGGTTCCTGATAATAGTTCACCAGTATCACCGTCACTGGTTCCTGATAATAGTTCACCAGTATCACTGACACTGGTTCCTCATAATAGTTCACCAGTAGGCTATCACTGTCACTGGTTCTGTGATGATAATAGTTCACCAGTATCACTGTCACTGGTTCCTGATAATAGTTCACCACTATCACTGTCACTGGTTCCTGATAATAGTTCACCACTATCACTGTCACTGGTTCCTGATAATAGTTCACCACTATCACTGTCACTGGTTCCTGATAATAGTTCACCAGTATCACTGTCACTGGTTCCTGATAATAGTTCACCACTATCACTGTCACTGGTTCCTGATAATAGTTCACCACTATCACTGTCACTGGTTCCTGATAATAGTTCACCACTATCACTGTCACTGGTTCCTGATAATAGTTCACCAGTATCACTGTCACTGGTTCCTGATAATAGTTCACCAGTCGTGCGAACGACCTAACTAACGCAATATTGTACAATACTCTAAATAGTAGGACCTATCTCACCTCCCCCCGAAACCTGAGATTTCGACTACAGCTGTTCGATACAATAGTGAGATATAATCAATCAAATATAATCAAATATAATCAGCTTATCAAACAGCGCTGACCGTAGATAATACAGCTATTTACTGAATAGGTTAAAGTAAAATTAATATGTTAAAGATATTATAATTTGCTTCACCAAACCACTGGCTGTCTGGTACGCTAACACTACAGTATAACTATGAAATGATCCATCCGATCTGACTTCCCTTCAGCCTTCCACTTGCTTCGAAAAGTTTCTGTAACGGTATTCGGTCCGGACCGACCGAATTCGGGGCGAACATAAATATAAGCCCGAGTTATTGTGTGGTACAGTAGCTCGGATCAGTAGGCAGGTAGGCCTACCGCTTAAATGTGTCAATGTCAACATAGCCGGGCACCAAGTGATGGCGGAGTAAGTTACTTCATAAAACCGACACACTGGCAGCTTGGCGTCGATGTCATAATAGTCCACTATTGTCAGACTACTCAAATCGTTCCATGCATTCTCCATTCGTCGGTTAGTCCAGTCTGCCCATCACCAATAAACCAACTGTCAGACAGTCTAGATTTCCTCAAGCGTTAAAGATCTGATCGGAGATCAGAAATAAAATCACCGCCCACGAAAACCTCTAGAATGAAAATTTTAGTTAGGTGTTGTCATTCTTACATTTTTGACAGACTGTCATGGACAGACAGACCGACAGAAATACAGGCATTTCCTTTTTTTTCCCTTACAGGCATGGCTTTTCCTTTGACCTTAACCTAAAATTTGATCGTAATTCATCAAAAAAATTTCGAAAACAAATTGTTTGCATTGTTGTTTGGGTGCCCTACACCCTTAATGAACCCTTGATATGTACTCAACCTTGATCTTGCCGAAAAATATATACATCTCAGTATCTGTAGTAGGTCTCCGTTTCCTTGTAATAAATAGTTATTACTCGTTTTTAAGTGTAAATTCTTGTACGTATTAGGGCGTATGGGGATGCGATATATTTATATCAGTTTTAGATATTAGTTTTGTTTGTTGATAGAGACATTGATAAAGTCCACTGTAACTGTTATTGAGTGTTACAGCACCTACCTGATCGCTCTCAAGCTCTAGTCTCCTTTATCTTTACTCACCATCATAGTATTTA